>PHNY01139018.1:2159-12629 GCA_003724115.2 Anethum foeniculum
TTTCTTTTCAACATATAATCAAATTTATCAATAATTTAAAAGCCAAAAAATTAATAGATTTTAGGACTATCACTCTAATACCTCATAAACATCCAGAAATGTTAAGATTTGTTATAATAAAAAGGATTCTTTCAAACACAAATTATAATTTTTGTAATATATAACGCACAATTTTTAATTTGTCATATTAACTAATATATAATTAATCTTGATATATAACAAAAATAAATACATAATTTTTGGAAAAAAAATTGTGCCGCGCGCGGCTTTATATCCTAGTAATTGTTAAGTTCAAAGATCATAGATAATTATATTTAATATGTTTCAAGCATAAATTGAGTTACATGAAACATATGATGCCTTATTTTTGTATTCCTGATTTTAAATAAATATTGTATTCATCATATTTTTTATAGTGATATGAATTTATTTATTTTAATTTTTATTTTGTAAGTATCCAAATTAAACCCAAACCGGAACCGAAACCCGAAAAGATCCAACGGGGCCGGGTTTGGATTTGCAATTTAAATATCCGAACCCGATCCGACCCGAAACATAACGGGTCGGGTTTGGTTTTTATGAAACCCGAACCGACCGACCCGTTTGCCATTCCTACTTATAAGGAGATATTTATTTAAATAAATTATGGATAACAATATTTCCGTTAATTACAGTTTACAGACATTAAATGCTGTTAAATTAACAAACTAATCATCTACACCCATTAGAAGTTTTGGGGACTCACTCTATTATCAAAGAATGCTGTAGTTTATTTCCAACTTGAAGTGGGTTAGAGTTTAGACTTTAGTTATATGTTCAGACGAAGGAAAAAGACAACCCACAATATATCAAATGACTAACCCAAGTGGAATAGTAAGGCCGGCCCATTGTATGTGGGCCATTTCAACTACAGAGTGTTCCGCCACTATTAGAACATAAGGAGTAGGATTTCTTTAAAAAACTAGGTGCTAAAAAAATTGTGCTTTGTTTTAAGAAGGAATATCGGAAATAAACATAAACTTCTTGGATATAAATTTCAAAAATATGTATTAAAGACGGCCCGAACTTGTCAACCTGAGTTTACTGGCAGTCTGGCACCATGTATTTGGTTCAAAAGCAAATTAACAATTTCATCGATCTCCAAAAAGATTGTTTACCATCTGTTTTTTTTTTTTTTTTTTGCCACAGATTGTTTACCATCTTAACCACATTTTAGTACAACAATCTAAATATGACTTTAAGGAGCCCATTAGCCAAGTATTAGCCCGTTTCAGTTACAAATATATGTTTTGCTTTATAAAGATTTGCCTTATATTAATAGATTCAATTTTAGGTAAAGTTAAGTGGAGAGTTTTTATTGGAGACTGACATAACTTATGTTTTGTAAATAAAATTTCATATAAAAATATAAAATATAAAAATATTATTATATTAGCGAAAACTTTTAACATTTTATATATTTTGCAAATACATTGCAAAATATTTCATTCTATGAAAACATGTTTAGTTTGCAGAATATATGTTTATATTGCAGAACATACGTGTTCTGCTTGTTAAGCGTAAATTATTTTCAACATTTTCAATGAAATAAAGATATTTATAAAATATATCATTCATAATAATAAATTTTGTACTATTTTAATTGCAAAATATAAATGATCTTCAAGTCTTCAAAAAAATAATGATCTTCATAGAACTTTCTTCTTTATACATATATTTCCACATGTACTGTATTATGTGTGATCATCACACGGCCAATACTAACTTCATTCACCATCTCGGATTAACTCCGAGAATCACTTCTAATCATCATTAATTTTGGTTACCGCTACCTTCCATCAACATTAATTTCAATCACCACTTCAAATACCATTAATCTCGCCAATTATCTCTTTCTCCCTTTTCAATCTCCACATTTCACTACTCAACTACACAAACAACCACCACCATTCTCCAATAAAAATCCCCGGATCTGAAATTTGAACATAAACATGAATATAGTTACTAATTCGTATGAAACAAAATCACTAGATTTACATTTCAATCACTAATTTGTATAACGACAATCACTTATTTATATCACACAAATCACCAATTCGTATTATAAAAATCACCAAATACTATATACGGGACATATACATACAAACATATCTTTTCTGCATATAAAAATCGTCTATCTCGTTGGCTAGCTATACAGCATAAATGTTGTAATTACAATCGGAGTTTTCATCGATAATTGGTATGATTGTTATAACCCTCGTCGCTTTTAAAAATTGAACAGATCTGAAATTTGAACAAAATATTGGAATAAATCTCGACGGAAAAGACAATCGGATCTTGGCGGGGAAGATAATGATAATTTACTGCAACTAGGGGTATAATTAATTTTCTAAGAAGGAGAGGTGGTTGACAAGTGTTCCGATTAGTGATTGCTGGAAAAACTCCCAGGAAAGAAGGTGGGTGGTTGGATTTGATCGGAGGATAAAAGTGGACTGGTGAGGAAAAAAGGTAAGATGTCGGGGGAAATGATTGTCGGAAGGAGGCCGAAAATATGACCAGAGTTAGGTCCGGTAGGATCGTCGAAGAAGATGGAGTACTGGACAATGAGGGGAGGGGTGGGTATTGTAAAATAGGGGTGAAAATATATAATTAATGAATGGTTTCTAGTTTTTATTTTATGATTAGTTACTATTTGACCATTTGCCTATATATATATACATACTATATGGATTGCAACTCGAGACTATTAAAGTAAGTCAAATACATTATTTAAATTTGTTTCATTCCTATAATTTTTAAAAAACTTGTAAAAAATGTTATATATTTAGATGTGCACAATTATATACTTATTTGAAGTTTGAAATAAATGAAAAATATATGCTTCTAATTATATTATTAAATAATTATAAATAACATATATATTGTGTTTCAAATGAAATCTAGGCAAAGAGTAACAATATATTATTTGAATTTAAAATCATGTGGTTACAAGATATTATTAGCATTGAAGTTGAATTATATATTTTACTATAAAAAGTGTTGGGTTTAAACCCAATATGGTGGTATGGGCTTGGGGTGACCCAAGACAAATATGATTTGGATAATAATTGTATTAATAGACAACTATTATTATAACTGGATTGGGATAATAATTGTATGGGCAAACAATTATTATTGTAATTGGATTGGGTAATAATTGTATGGGTAGACAATTATTATTGCAATTGGATTAGGTATGTCTTTGTGGCTAAGTTTGGGATGACTATATATACATAGTCATATTGTTTGATAGAAATAATGAATACTTAAGATGTAGCCTTAGGTATTGTTTGGGAGATGCTTGAGCATTGTTTGGCTCAAGGATCGGGTTTGAAACACCATTGTGGTGTTATTGTTTGATTGTATACTTGAGCATTGTTTGGCTTAATTATTGGGTTTTGAACACCATTGAGGTGTTATGTATTGATTGTATTATTGATAATTGTTTGGATTAATAATACAAGTTTAGGACGGGGGTTTCCCACATTATATATTGTGTGCGCGCTCCGCATTGGTTGATTGAATCTCGTATATGTGTGTGCGTGTTTCCTCCTAACAAGTGGTATCAGAGCCGAGGTTCGTGTTCGTGATGGACTGGGTTTAATTAAGGATGTTTTTATCATTTAATTACATAATTAGGCCCAAAATAATAATTAATGGGGATTAACTTTAAAATATTATTTTTAAATAAATACAATATTAATGTCAAAATTTCCCTAAAATTATGAATAATTCAAAAATACAAAAATATTCCGCCTTTGAAATATTCTTGATTTTATAAAAATTAAAATACGAATTTTGAGGGCCTCAGAGTCCCGATAGGGGCTCGGTTTAATAACTTTTTGAAAAATGACATATTATCTAAATTATTAACGATTCCCGAAAATAATTATAAAACAGACCAGAACACGTAAAATATCACAGAAGTGTGCACACGTAACACGTAGCAATTAAAATGCTTTAAATCGAACTATAAAAATATAAGAGCCTTTTCCTTTAAGCTCTTGAGCTCGTAAGTACAATCCTCTAGTCTTTCACAAGCCTTGACTAGGAGTTGTATGATTGTGTTGTTCTGCTTCAAGATCGCCGTAGACAGGGAGGTCGGTCCTCCTGAGATCTTTGATGGTCTGACAAAGCCTTGTGCGGGTGCTTCAAGACCTTCAGTTGCTTTAAGGGCGTCGGTGTAGTCTGGACTTTCTACCGTCTGGGTCCAACTACTCATGAAGCAATGAAACTTCTAAGTTCAGAAACAGAGTGCATATAACACAATCTTAAAATTTATTATTTTTAAATTTATGACCATAGTGCAATCTTAAAATTTATTATTTTCTAATTGTTATTATATCTTATAAATAAAAAATATTATTATATCCTGTATAACAACAAAATTTCCTAGTAGTTGTCTTAAAAGTATTATAAAATATAGTGTCACTAGTTACGCATTTATTTTTATACATGCACCACAATGACAATCCTCCGAGGAAAGATAAAAAAAGTGTGAAAAAGAAAATACGAGCCATATTTTTTATTATTAAAAATAAAAAGAACCTAGAGTAGATAACTTAAAATAAAACATACGAGAATGTGAAAGTCTGAGAGATGGCTTAGTATTTAAAAATATTTTAAAATATTATTGGAGCTTTTTCTAGATTTTGATTTAGGATATTATTAGAGGAATCTCGTGGACCGGTTAAAATTAACAAAAGTAAAAAAAACAGACACCCTCGATTTAAGCAAAATTCATACATACAGGGATTCTGATAACGCTACAGCTGAGAGGAATATAATTCAGTTGGAAACAAATTTCAAGATTAAACCACACAAGAAACAGACAAATAAAATGACACTATAGAAGAAGGGGGCAGTAGTATAATTATCGAGAATCGTGACAGCAACTGCATGGAGCCTCAGCTTCAATCAAAACCAAACTAGGCGGCAGCTCTTGTCCCTATCCCCTTGTTTCTCATTTTTTTTAACAAAAAAGAAAGACCAAGAAAAAGACGTCACATCTACTTTGTTACATCCACAAGACAGCAAGCGCCATAGTGCTTTGTTATAAACAATAAACTATACACACTACTGTTGTGTGCATATATTCTGTTTAGATGTTTGTCTAATATTTTTACTCAAGAAATTCTCACGCTCAGATCTATTGTTTTGATTTTGTTCGTTACGTGATCTGTCCCCGAAATTAGTGCACATGCTGTCACTGAAATTCTACCATTGCATTGGGCGGGGTGAAGAAAAAAAGCATAACAGCCTACATTATCACTTAATTATTCCGTGTAGATAGTTTAGTTTATTAATCACTTTTGATTAAACTAACATAATTTGCGTTTGTAGTCTTATCTAGGATCTTACTTAGCACAAACAAATATTTAGATTTCATACATATATTCAAATGTATAGCCTCTTGGACCAATTAGGCATTCCTTAATTTTGTTTGCGCAAAAGGTCGTATTTTTCCATGGCCGATGAAAAAGGGTAATGGTCTATAATTACATTATGCAGTAAATATGTGCTGCTTAATATATGAGCCGTGTAATAGATCAAAGTGCTAAATCTCTTCTCGTCTCAGGTTAAGATTTTAATTCTCGCTCATATTTAAGAGGCTAAATTTATTTTATGACATATAAATAGTAGAATTTACACGTTAAAATATAGTGATATATTGAGGAATAAATTTTATGTTATAATTTTGATTAATTTGCACAATGAAATATAATAATTATATTAATATCTTTCTAACGAAAATTTACTAAATTTGATTCTTAGGAAAAAGAATTTGACGTATGTCTCTTTATTATTATAGATAAATTTACATAGAATTTTATATTTGTTCAATATAAATTTACCTAGTTTAAATATATAATCTTTCATTTCATATTATAACATTTGAAATCATTAATCCCGTTATGTTAAACTAGTTGAATAAATGTCATTGCAAAAACATAGACAAACGCATACAATATCCATCACTGGGCCGACTAACAATTAGCCTAAAATTGGAGTGTAAATCATGATCCAAGAAATAATTTGTTAAATTTAAATATGACTAAACTCAAAAGATGCATGGACTCGGGGTTTAATATTGGACAAAGCAAATTACTCTATTTGGCTCTTATGCTCGATCCTATGAATAAAGCTCAAATCTCAATAAGATATCTCTTTAAAATCTTTCGAGAACTGTATCAAGCGACCAAAAGACAGTTTGGACAGTAGAGAATATTGTCATAGCTTCAACAACCACAGTCCTAGACTGCTAGGGCACCTTCTTGTACTTGGTAAGTACCTTGAGGTTTCTTGGTAGATCTGGAGAACTTTCTTTTTGTCTACATCAAATGTACCTTAAGTGTCAAACTTTGAATGAAAACTAATCTCTTTTTGGTTAATTAAGTCCGTAACACTAAGAACTAATTAAGATAGTACTAACTATGAACTCATCAAAATCAACAAAAATATTGGGAGTATTTTCTCAAAAAAGAAAAGAAGATCAACGAGACATAGATACATTAAGATGATATAATTAAGTTCATACACTTTCTTGTTCTCAAACAAATTAATAGAAACCAGCTTAAAATTTATAGATCATTAGACAGAGATAACAAAATTATAACTACTATCTTCCTATATTTCTTGCAAACTTTGATATAGAAGAACCATTTACTAATTAATCTTAATTAACATCTCCCTGCATGAGAGGAGTATTGAAAAGTCCATGCCAATTAGTAGAGCCATTCATCCCAGTAATCCAGTTGCTCTGTCTCCCTGCAGCATCAACATCACCCATAATGCTACCACCGTCTCCACCACCATTAAGCTGCCATGGATATCCCCACAATACCCTTCCAGTCTCCGGTGCCACAGCGGATTCTCGGACACCACTTGGACCCTCTTGCTTCACAGTAGTGACTGTCACAGCTTGTGTTGTAGCACCACTACTCATCAAATCCTCATATGGGAGATTTCCAATTTGATCTTCAACATTTACCCCAACATTCTCAGCATTGCCAATATTGTTCCCATAGTATGATGCATTTTGAAACCCATTAAATGGATTTTCAAGATAACCATTTCTCAAAGCATCAAGAAATCCGTGGGTATTATTGGGATTGTTACTATTATTACCCCCACCCATGACTGAGAACTGATCATGGTGATCATGATTTTGAAAGTGATCAAACCCTAGTTGCCCATTCTGAAGTCTTGCAAATGCAAGAGAAAGATCAGTAGAATCATAAGCAGCTAAAAGAGGGTTGGTTTGGATGAGTGAAGGGTGATGATCTTGAGTTCTGATCAATCTTGCTGATGAAGAAGAATTGGATGATGACGATGAGGATCTCCTGTTCTTCCTGCACCCTCCACCCACAGGAACATTTCTCAAAGTGCCTCCTTTTGTCCAATACCTTCTACAAGCTTTACAAAAGTATCTTGGCTGAGTGAGGCTGTAGTTGTTGTAGTAGCAAAACTTAGTGTTACTTGAGTCACATCTTGGGCATTTCAAAGCTTGTTCTGGTGGTGGCTTTAGTTTCTTTTCTTCACCTGCTTTGTTAATGTTGTTGCATACTAACATGCTTTCTAGTGTTTCATTGGAAGCCATTTCCTGCACATATAAACGTCAATATATCACAAATCATGCACACACAGACATACATATACCACTTTGATAACAACTTCACAAAAAAACAAAGTGTAAATAGTACTCATTGTTGGAAAAAAGTACTCATGGCAGCTGGAGAGAGAGTAATTTGTGTGCACAAATATGAAGTGGATATTGTGGCTTGAAATTGCAGTTTTTAAGATCTACAATTTAATAAAGTCTTAAAGAAGTCAAGTAAACATGTTTTTCTTGATAAATTGAAGGGAAACATCAAAGAGAAAGATCTTTTTTTTTGGACCACATTCACATTGAAAATTTGGTAAAATTTCAAAATGAAACACCCTACAAATTGAATTTAGCCCCCCAATTGAAATAAAAAGAAAAACCTGTTAAACTTAAGATCAACAAGTTAAAGAACTTTCCCATTTGCAGATATACACCAAAAAACTACATAATAATAATAATGAGAAAAAACAACAATCTTTTTCCTTTATTATATCCTGATTCTGTTGATTTTTTAGTATTTAGACAAAAAAAGAAGAAGAAAGGAAAAAAGAAGAAGCATATGAATGAAACATTTGATGAATTAAATGGTAAAAAGAAGTCATATTAGAAAACTAGCAGAGAGCTAGTTAGAGCCTCCTAGATAGGAAAAGGGAAAAAACAAATTAGGGTATTAATGTAGAAATGATTAAAGTAAAGCAGTAGTGATTGAGAATGAATTATAAGGATACCTGTTGGTGCTGTGCACTTGAATGATCCATACCATGCATTATCAGTTGTATATGAGTTTCTGATGAACTTTCAAGATTTAAAACAACCAGAGACACTAATGATTCTTTAAGCAGACAACTCAAACATGTGTAAGAAATTATGATAAGTATGTGAATATAGAGAGAGGAAAAGGTAGGGTGAGGTAGAAGAGATGAAATTATGCAAAATGAAATGAGCAAGGAAGCCTTTATTTATACACGATATACATACAGGTACACTCATAAGATAGATGTATGGATATGTGTGAGAGGAGGAGAGAGAGAAGGCAGTAGCAGTAATGATTACTAGGGAGGGTAATGTGTTGTTAGGGTACGGGATGTGGGGCAGAGATCGATGTGAGCTTGCCTTAGCACGCAGATAAAGCAACCCCTGCTGCGTAAGAGAGATAAAATAAATTATACAGCGGGAGACAGATTTGCTCTATTTATCAATACAATATTTTACTGTATAGATACAGTGACTGAAATATGTTAACGTCCAATTCCATAGCAGGGTATTTTTAAAAAATTCAAGTTCATATTTAATAAACTTAACCTAGCTAGTGGTCCTGTTTAACATCGAATCCAAAAGACTTTTTAGATTCCAATTATATAAAATATAAAATAATTATTATAATCATTTTGTATTTGAATATATAATTTTATCTTCAACAATAATACTTATAATCCTTATTTATTCAATATTTCATTATTAAAAAATAATTTTTTTCAATTAAGTTACAACATAGAGATAACAATTCTCAAATTTATAATAATTTTTGGTTTAATATTTTAGAAAAAAGATGCTACACTAGTTAAAAGTACCGGTTAACTATTATGATCTCAAAAAAGATAAATTAAAATTTGTGAATTTTTTAAAAATCTCAAATATATGAATCTCGACATCCATACAATTGAATTATCGAGAAATATTTTAAAGATATTAAAATATTAATATAGAAGTAAATACTATTTAGAAAGAATAGTCAAACAATAGTTAACTATTATAATCTCAAACGAAATAAATTTATTAATTTCTTAAATTTTTGGAATATCACTCGGATATATAAAATTTGACATCAATTAGATTGGATCTTGTAATTATTTTTTTAAGTATAAATATTAGAAATCATGTGCTTACTTAATATGAAATACGTCGCAAGTTATTGAATGTCAAAAATTTGAGAAAACTTAATTTTACCATCAAAATTTTGGGAAAAATAGAGTTAAATTTATGATAACTTACTACGAAAAGAAGTTTTGTTATAATTATTTACGATAAATTTTAATTTTCATCATAAAAATGAGCACGCTAAACTTTTTCGTTATAAATTTTTCGACATAAATTTACACAAAAATGTAATCATTTTACGCTGTATAAATATTATTATTTCTGTTATGAAATTTTAAGTTAAAATATAATAAAATATGAAATTTACGACAAAATATTTAAATCGTCCAAAATTCGAAATGACATTGTATAATTTTTCTTTTTCACTAATTATTTAACGCAAGATTTTTAGTAAAATATTAATCTTAAGATGGTTTTGGTTTTCATCATAATTTCTTATAGCGATGTACTCATTTCCGTGTACAATTATTCTTTCGTAAAATTTTCATAGCAAATGATATGAATGTTGTAGCGTATACGTTCCATGGACTCAAACGAACACAGACCTAACCAAGAAGAAATATATTATATAAGTATCGATACCTTCTATCAGAATTATTTAGAAAAACTAGAAATAAGTATTCACATCAGATTCAGGGTCCGTTTGATATTTTTTAAGAAAAGTAACTAATAACTTAATGTAAAAAATATCATATAAGTGATAAATAAATTATTACTTATAAGTTATTAATTAAGTGTTTCGATAATTTCAATTATAAGTTATTAAGGCCTCGTTTGGTTGGTTGTAACTCAGCACCTCATACTTCCTTGGAACTTTTTGAGTTTCCATGTTTGGTTGTGTGAATTTACAGCTAAGTAACGTAACTTAGAGTTCCCTGGATTTTTTAGTTACCACAAAACACGGTAACCTAGTTACCCAGGTCAAGCGTGATTTTTGTGAGTTAGAC
>PHNY01139151.1:9319-19625 GCA_003724115.2 Anethum foeniculum
AGGCAACTTACAAATTTTTTCATGATTGTTTTTTAGATGTGGCTAGTATTGACAAATTATAGTATATCACTGTGTATTTGATGTGCTCGTTTGCATAAATACACATTTTTATGACGATCAACAAATAATGTCGATTCAAAAATATCTTGTTGATAAGAATAAATATATTTCATTGTTTTTTTTTTAACTTAAATATTAGAGATGGTGGTAAATAAAAGTAAAAAAAAAATATAAGTATAAACGGATCGGAGCTTCGATCCGAAAATCCGTGATCCAGCGGATCCGGATATGGATCGGGCTGTAAAAAATCCGACTGAAATCCGATCCGAATCCGGTAAAATTAAATGGATCAGGATATGGATCAAGACTGATCCGATCCATTGACAGCCCTATACCCAGGGAAGTAAAATGGTTTACAATAAAGAATGGAAGTATTTTAATATGTTTGTATGAGCTAGTTTGGCTAAATTCTTCTGAATCATGAACTTGTAAGCTCACAACTTTATCCGTAATTCTAAAAAAATTGATATTCATATTACTAAAAGCAACACAAACTATCCTCAAAATCTGATCGACACACTCCTCAACCCAACATGGCAAGTCCTAATTCCAGACATATATACCACTTGGACCCTGATAAAATTTTCTGCACATTGTTGAGCGGGAAAAAATGGATGAGATCCCAGGATAAAGATGATATTGCTAGTGCCGCGTCATTTCACGGAATATATTTGCCACCCTAGGGGACAATCTTGGTAGGAATTTGAACATCTAATCACAAAAGTACGATCACATATCAGCTTACAGAAAATTTATACGCATAAAAGGGCATTTAAATAGGAACTAATAAACAGGATCTAGTAAAGCATAAGAATCCTTGTTAGAATAATGTTGTAGAAATATAGCCTAGTTCAAGGGCTTGACATTGCTTCCAGGTTATTAATATAAACTTTTCTTTACCTCCTAATGACTTCATTTCTCCTTTATCAATTATTTGATTAGATGACAACAAGGTCGTACCTTATTATTGAGGTATTAACATGCAAGTAAAAGAGGAATTCTGGTACTAAATTATACAGAAATTTATCGTTATTTGTCAATACTATCAGAACCAGTTGACTAGTTACAGACACCTCAAGATGGGTAATATAATAACTGATAATATCACTGATAAAAGAATTCCTTTTACGTGTTGTCTTTCAGTGTTGTTTTACACTAGAATTAGTGGTTTATAAGGAAGCACTTCACAAAGGCTTTGATCTATAAATTGGTTACCCATTCTTGAATTAGGGTGCTTTTATCTAGTTGTGTTTGATTTTGCTCCAGGGAATTCTTTTTCTTTTTTCCACAATTGCTCCACTGTTTGTTATTACTCACTGAGCATAATTAATTGTGGTTTTCTTCAGATTACTTAAAAGGAACAGATAAAGAAGTAGTCTTATGGGATATGACTTAAAAAGTTTGGAAGTGTCAACATACCCAAAGCTTTACACATGCATCCAGTATAACGGGTATCAGGCAGACAAATACGGTTATAGCAGCCTGATCAACATCAAAACCATAATGCTCAACTATTATCTCTAACAATGTCTGCCAACCAGATTCAGAATGATACCTGCATGTTTTTAAGCATAGTAGTTTACCATTAGTAGTTGACATTTGACAACCCGATACATGTTTGAAAATCAAAAAGTGATATTAGATTAGTTGCCAGAAGATGCTTATAGAATACAGAAAGAGTTTGATATAGCTGGAAAACAATTTACATAATCAAATTTCTAAGGTGACACCATATTGCCTCCTGTTAATTATCTGATAAAAATATTCCCTATTTGTTTTAAATTCTACAAGGTTTAGATTATTCATTGCGCAAGTGAGACCTTAACTTCATCTCAATTTGAACTCTCATAAACTAAAACCTTCACCATTAGACCGGAATTCAATTAACACCTTGTGTTTTCAGTTCCAGAATACTCATTTTGAAACACATTACATGAATGTTATTTTCGATCTGAAGACGATTAGAGAACCAGGGGCAGACCTATAGAGTACCGAGGTTCATAAGCGGCATACACTCAATTTGTTAAAAAAAAACTACATGCAGAAATATCAATTATATGTATATATAATATTAACATAAGCATGTGCAACTGATGCCTCTAATCTTTGGTTACCATGGGAACAGAACAAGAAAAGTTTAAGTTAGAATATAAGTACAATATTACAAGTATAATATTCTTTATCAAAGTACAAACTTAGCTTCCCTCTATGATTAAAAAATTATGAGGGCATTTTGGCTTCCCCTCAACAATTTTCCTTGGCCATCACAACGCTAATTTATCGAGTCATTGGTACTTCCAAAGTTCAAATTCTTTAATAATAGAATGTACATATGATAGTAATGCACTTACCCAAGAGGGATATAAAACATTGAAGTAGGTATATTACGTTTTGTCAATCAAGTTTTTGGGTGCCTACCCTGCCAGGTCTACATCTTATTTATTGTAACCTTTCGCGTTCCCCGGTGCCTTAACGTCCCCCATTCCATGAAACCTAGAGAAACGAGAGAAATCCCAATGTAGTTCTTGAATATTACTTTTAAGAAAATCAACACCTATATCAATCTTGCATTAGCATCAAATTCAGATTTTAATACCAAAATCTACATCGTAAGTTTAATACACTATAATAAAAATCATCAACCGGGAAGATGACAAGATCATAATTTTAATCTTTTAAGTCCACACTGGAAGCACTCCAAAACTAATGTTTAAGAAGGGCAGAAATGAGGAATTCTATACCAATTTGAATTTTATTTAATGATAATGAATATGGTAAGTTTCTGCCTTTGTAACAATAGTGAAGCCAAGTTTACATATGTATACATTGTTATAACCCATAAACCTTAAAAGTGAACTCAATTTTGTACGTAATCTAAGTAAACACATCTTGAGGCAGAGAGAAATGTTTACCCTAAAAATATATCAGTAACAAGTATAATCAGAAATGCCTTGCCAGTATCTGAAATATTGTTTATTATCTTATACCCTGTGAATTTCAATAAAGCTACCTGCAACAGTGGCAAAAACAACAGAAGAGATGGTAAAACAAGTTCGATAAAAAAAAAGGTTCCACATGCTTCGTTGTGAAAACTCATAGAATATACATATATATTCGGAAAGGAAAAAAGAATCTTTAGTAAATAAAGCTAGATATCAACAAACATTCGGTCAATGCCACTACATGATGTAAATTTAACATGATTCGGATCAATTAGAAACTTAATGAAAAAAAAAAGCATAATCAATATAGAGAGTTAGAGACTGGCTGAAAGGACGTCAAAAGGTTGAAGCATTTTATGGACTTTCTGTTCATGGAAGTCTTATGGAATGTAATCATTCTAAACAGCTTTTAAAAAGCCACAAATTTTAGTTACTATCTGTGGCATCAACGAGCAATATAGATATCCATTGGCCACATGGAAAAATATTTATTTCCGGTTAATAAACATAAAACGAAAAAGAAGAAGTTAAAAAGAAGATCCATGTGATAAACATTATTAAAAAGTAAAAACAACTATTACATGATAACTTACTTTACTTTGATTCAAGTATAATAGAATGAATAATGAGACTCCGAACACCATATCTGACCATATATTAGCAAAGGCTTTACGGTTCTCTAGCCTCCATTCCTCTTGCAGTTCTAAGCTGGACAAGCAAAAGAGGCATTTGACATTAGCTTCAGTAAATTAAGCATAGTTTAGATCTGGTTTAGTGCTTGTTACCCAAACTTTAAAGAGACTCATGATATTAGAAATTGCTCAAAAGAAAACCTTTTAAGCAGGAGAAATATGCCTTTAAAGTCAATAAGAAACTACCAGTCAGAAAATTTCCTAAAAAAACCCCAGGCCCTACAGTCTACCAACAATCGAGAGTAGGCTTGTTGATTTTATGTAGACGAGTATCATTGCAGTAAATGATAAAGTAAATCCCTCTAAACTGACATTGGTAATTATCTTTGTTATCCACTATCCACCCTTATTATTTACTCTTTCAAATGGCTTAATTTTACAAACATTTCAAACTTCTAAATAAGCACCAGTATGTCCTGAGAGCTTTAAATTCACTCTTCTAAATGGTATAATAATTGCAATTGGAAAAAATATCAAAGGGTAATATCAGGAATCGAGAGAGTTTATGAATGATTTAGTACATTATGCCTCAAAGTATATTTCTAAACATTCCTAAAAAAAATTATACAGGGATTAGAGGTAAAGCTGTGACAAGTATTTGTTGGTGGACTTCAAGAACACATACAATCATATGGATAGTAAAAAAAATTATCATGTCAAAAAATTATCTTCACGCCCCTTTCTTAGTTATTTCATTCAACTATTCCCATTTCGCTGACTACTTCCCAGCTCGCCTGTTACATTTGAGGAGGGAGAGGAGCGAGAGAGGAAGAGGGAAGGAGTTATAACAAGCACTTACGCTTTATGCCGCAACTCGAGCCACATCTCATCATCAGAAAGAGGTGGAGATTTACCAATTTCTACCTCTAATCTAAATTTTGCTTTGTCGAGTTTTAATTCCTTTATCATTTCAAGCTTTTGATGCTTCCTAACATCGAGGATCTGAGCTGCAAGTGGAACAGTCTTCACGTACCTGTAGAAGTTCTAAAGGTCAGTGGATCGATGTTTTAATCAAACTTCTAATGATTTATACAGAACTCATTGGTTTAAACACTAGCAACACTAAGGCTAGAAAATATTTTTTTATCTGCTTATGCATCACTATATGTTGTAGATTACTGCTCTATAATTTGAAGCATTACAATTATATTGATATTCAAAGATATAACTTATTTAAAGATATCAATGCCATTTTGAAGTACTCTCGGCACCAATTAGTCGGTTTTTACTTAAAAAAAACCATACTAAAAATATATTGTATCTTTGTGACTTAAACACTTGAAGAGTTCTAAACTTTAAAAAAAAAAAAAAAATCCTCGGAGAACACGTTTTATCTATTATTTCCTTATCATGCTTCTTTTTTAATTCCCTTTTTGCAATATTATCTGCATTCTACAATCAAACAAGTTCCTATCATGGTTGTGCATAATTAGTAGTTCTTTTAAAACAAATATTCTTCACATGAATAAAGAACCTCGTCAGAAAATATGTTTCAAATTATAATCAACTATAAATTATATAAAAGTTACTTTCTTTGGTATATGCATGTTAGCATATTTAAGGGATCTGTTCAATTAAACCATTCTACACTACAAGTTACCTATCCAAAAAGGGCAATAGAACATAATCATGAACGAGAATATCCATAGCTGCTGGTACAATTATCAAAACTGCCAAGAATTTAGCCTGCAAAATAAAAATATAGCTTCTCAGGGATATTAATAAAATATCTATACAGATATTGAAATGGTAGATATAAGAACACAGTGCTGTATAAAGGAACATATAGATAAGGAAGAACTAAAAATAGTTGTTCAGAACATGCTGCATGATACTTCTCTGGTGTAATGCACTTATTTCAGTGTAGTCTACAATGTTGCCAAGGACTTTCAGGAAAACTTAGAGGCCCGGAAAGGATTGCTGTGAGAAAGTCTTGGAGGTACTAGCATGGTATAATCACATATTATTTACTGTATGATCCAAAGGACCACCCAGATTGTTTTATTTTGAACAAAGAAAATGGTGACAAACTGAAAGGACTAAGGAGTATCTAGCACAGCATATATTAGTTGCAGTTCTAAGAGAATAAATTCACACTTGAAGCTTAATGTTTAAATGGTTGTACACGAGTGTACATAAAGCCACAGATACTAAACGGAAGCGGGAAACCCTAAAACGGAAACAACTAATCTATTAGAATACAAGTAAATGGAAGCATGCTAATAAAATAATTGTTGCATACAGATTAAAATCAAATCAAATCATTGCTACTTCTAAAGGCAGATGGACTCACGGAATTAAAAGAGGCGTACTGGAAAACACGGTCTTCGTAGAGCAGGTCATCATCTTCTTTCCCAAGAACAAAATTGCTCAAAGACTTGGTAAACCCTTTTCCTGGAATCAAGTCAGCAAGATCTTCCCTAAAATCTTCATTCGATTGCCCCACTCCGTCACTACTAGGTTCCTGAACCCAAGTCGAACTATGTGGGTCTTCAACAATCCAATCTTCCCACCTTCTGTTCTCTTCATTCCTCATATCTTCTTGAGCTTCCCTCAATTCTACAATGGCCTCGGCACGCCTTCTCCAAGCTTCAAACTTTTCGCCTTCTGACAAGTCATCATCCTCACCAACAGATTCTTCTTCAGCAAGCATATCCTCATCTTTCAAGCCAAGCCAATTACCATCATCATCAAAAAAGAATTTCTTCCACCAACTTGTCTTCCTAGAATTCCCTCCTCCTTTCTTTGCATTAGGAATCAACCCACCACCAATCCGCCCTCGACGCCTCCTTTTACAACCCCATTGACCTACAATCCTTCTATTACAACTAGTAGTCAAATGCAAGTTCTTGGTAGTTTGATTCAAAAAGATAAAGTTAGGACATAAGACTAGTGAAGTGCTCATTAAGAACATGTGTTGAAGAAGCCCACATTTTTCACCCTCATAAACAACTACTAGTAAAGCAAGCAAGAATTGAAATCAAGATACATAAGAACCATCAGAAACAACAATAACACCTTTCCTCTTTTTTTATAAAAAACCTAAGTTTAAGCTGTTTTCTCCTCAGAATTCAACAATTAATATGAAACAGGGCACAATAAAGTGGAATGCAAATATGTGGGGAATGAAAAAGAGCATGTAAACACTGAGACAATAAAGAGAAAAAATAACAACTCGGGTAGTGAAGATATATAAAATATGTGTGTGTGTGTATAGGTTGTGTTGTACAGTGGGTATAACTCTCAGTGTTGGTTTATCTGTGTAATCGGAAAATGGAAATAGTGCAAGTGCCAAACTAAGATTGTACGTATATGTAAGTATATAAGGCTCTTTGGTTGCCTTATCTGAAAGAAAGAAAGAAAGAAAGAAAGAAAGGAGGATAAAAGAATGTGGTAGTAACTGTATATATGTCATCCACTGCAGCAACCTGGCGGGTGTACACACAACCTACACTAATTTTATTATATCTTAAAATACATATTAATATTTCATTTTAAGTCAACTTAGTAATAGTACATAGTCAAATATTAAATTATTCAATAAATAAGAAAAATAAATCATTACAACAATTAATACAGCATCTATTCATTCCCGCTTACCTCTAATCTTGCTGTATTCATTTAATAAGAGAAGGGAAACTTTATACAGCATCTATTTAATTTAATCAAAAAAAGAGACAATTTTGTTGTAAAATTATCTGCAAAGTACTTGTAGTTTCTAACTATGTTGACAACTTAAAGAGTACATTAGCTCATTCTTTCTCCACCTCAATTCTGCTGAATCCGTAACTCTTTCTCAATCCTCTCATTTTCATATTATTTCTTACTTCTTCTACACCAGGCCAGTTACCTGATTCAGCATAAACCATACTCAATAGCGTATGCAGCGCAGCATTCTCAGGTTCCGTCAATAAGAGTTGATGAGCCAACATTTCTGCAACCCCAAGCCTCCCATGATGCTTGCAAGCTGACACCAAAGAGCTCCAAATTCTTATACTTGGTTTCATCGGCATTGCCTTTATCACATCACAAGCATCTTCAAGCTTCCCTGCCCTTCCAAGAAGATCAATATGGCAAGCATAATGTTTTGCACCAAGTGATTGGTTATCAACTTTCACTGCTTCATTGAAGAGTGTTTGCCCCTCTTCTACAAGACCAGCGTGGTTGCAAGCAGATAAAACAGCCAGGTAGGTGATAGAATCAGCTTCTATTCCACTCATTTGCATGTCATAGAAAAGTTTCAGAGCTTCTTTCCCACAACCATGAAGAGCGTATGCATTGATAAGTGCACCCCACGATATAGAATCTCTTGTAGATAATTCTTTAAAGCTTTGATGTGAATCTGTGAGACTGCCACATTTTGAGTACATGTTTACAAGGCAATTTCCAATTGATAACTCGGAAACAAGACCATATTTCAGCACATACCCATGAATTACACGCCCGTGACTTATTGATGATAGGTTGGTACAAGCAGAAATCAAGCCCAACATAGTCACGTAGTTAGGAGCAATTTCCTCTCTCTTCATTCGATTGAAAAATCTTATCGACTCTCCCGAACTACCTTCACTTTGTGAACACCCTGAAATGATCGAACTCCACAACACAACGTCCTTATTATTTGATAACTCAAATGTTAGTTTAGCATCATCCAGTGTTTCACCACTCTTACAGTACATGTGTATAAGAGCTGATAAGAAATGGATATCCGAGTCATACCCATGACGAAAAGCATAACCATGAATCTGTTTTCCACCAGTCCCAGCACATGCTGGTAAAACTGCAATTAAAGTAACTCTGTTTGGCTTCATTTCTTCATCCTGCATCGAAATAAAGCAATCAAGTGCAGTCTCATAATTGTGATAGGCAGCACATCCTGAGATCATGGCAGTCCAAGATACCTCATTTCTCTCTTCCATGTTATCAAAAATGTAAAAGGCCATCATAGGCTTTCGATACCTCCAATACAAGTCCACCAAAGCTGTAGACAAAAATACCGTCTCTTCAATCCTTTCATCAACAACAACAATTGCATGAATCTCTCGTCCAATGTCAACACATCCAATTTGAACACACTCCGAAAGAAGACTAGCAATCAGCTCTGCTTTTGGCACAAAACCAAGTGCATACATTTTTCTAAACATGTCAAGAGCCTGCAAACCACAACCATTCTGTATAAAACAATTAATCATCGCGTTCCACGATACAGTATCTTTACAAGGCATTTGATCAAACAATCTAGCTGCACATTCCGTGTCCAAGAACTTAGCATGCATTGATATGAGAGAGTTAGTTACAACAGGGTCTGAATCAAACCCTGATTTAAAAACATAACACTGAAGCTGAAGCCCAAAGATCTGATGGGTGGTCTGAGATTGAGAACATGCTTTGATGACAGAAGGGAGAATGAAGAATGGTGAGACAGTGGTTTTTCCATGGAGTTGGTCTCTGTAAAATTTGAGGGCCTGGTCGTTCAATTTTTTATTAAACAAATGCTTGAGCTTTGTTATGGTCTCGTTTATTGATGGCTCCAATGCGGTGGCTGAGCTGAATCGTCTCATGTACATTGCTGTTACAAGGAGTGCAGGATATATATTGTGATGGCAAATTGGCAACACTACTGCTACTGTGCTAGTGCTACATTTGTCAAGTCGCACAAGTTTAAAGGCGGGTGGAAAAGGGATGTCAACTGCAACGTCACTGGTAGTCCTCAGTCGGGGGCTGTTCACAATCCGAGTCGAGCTTTGACATAAACGAGCCGAGCTTTTTTTTTTCCTGACGAACTGAGCCGAGCCAAGCTTAATTACCAAACAAAAAACGTGTTCGAGCTCGAGCTCGTTAACTAACAAGCCGAAGACGAGCTTGTTCGCGAACAAATACGAGCCGAGTCAAGGTCGAGCCGCAACCAACAGCTCGTTAACAGACCAACGCAACAATGAGCCCAATTATCTAAAACACTCAACTTTCTTGGCCCAACCCAACTAATTTAACCCCAGCCCAATTATCTAAAAGACTAGACTTATGTCCCAAAATACAAACACCGGTTCTCATATCTCTGTTCTCTTTCCCTCTAAATCCTGTGTTCCAGAAACTTTTTTGGAGAGAAGAAAAAATGAAGTTGAAGATTTGATTTCTTCAGCTTGTTCCCAAAAACCTTTTCAAGGAAGAAAAAAAAATATCTTTACAGATTTGAAAAAAAAATTCTTGTATATTTGTCCTCAAAATCTTCTTCCCACTTTTGGAAAGATTGAAAGAGAAAAGAAAATAACTCATTTTCTATTCTTTTTTTTTCTTCGTTAATTCTGGAACACAGTGTAAATCTCAATCCCGCATAATCTTTATTTTCTTGTAACTTTTCTTGTAACTCACCTGCAATACACACACAGAATACAGACAATTGTATGAATAAGGTGCAACTTTAGATTTGGGGTTTATCAAGAAGCCGAAGGATATATAAGTGGATTGTATTTGAAGATTTTTGTTTGGTTGGTTTGTGTTTTTGGGATATAGTGTTGTGTTAAAGCTCTATTTACAGCCTTCCTCATCTCTCTCTGTATATCTATTTATCTATCTAAATTAACTGGTGTAAGCAGTATAAAAATGTTCAAAAAA
>PHNY01139161.1:1023-16713 GCA_003724115.2 Anethum foeniculum
CACAACCATCAAATTGTTACTTGTCTTAGCAGTGGATAAAAACCATACATTGTTGCATGAGTGCATAATTTAACTAAACTCGTCTCTGTGGGAACGAACTCTACTTATTTATATACTTCAAGTTGATCACGTGCGCTTGCGTGTTTTCGACCTAACAAAGACTCAAATGAGAGACCAAAAGAAATACTGCTCTTACCATGAGTCGCCAGGGCATTATACTTATGAGTGTCATTAGTTGAAAGAAGAAATTGAGTCTAATACGGAGCTGTAAGCTGGAAGAATAAGTTGCCCGAGAAGTAAAAAAGACACTAGGAGGAGGCTGCAGGCAAGACAGATGAAAAAGAAGGTACATGATAAGATAAAGCCAAGGACGAGGCTATACCCTTTGTCCATTAGGCGAGCATTCACACTATTTTTGGAGGTCCTCATGGTGGGGGAAATGGAAGGAATCCTATGAATCGTTATGTGCGAGAGGCCAAACACCACCGCTCACTAATGTTAATCATTTTACGGAGAGCCCGCCCAAGATGTTTAAAGGGGATGATACTCAAATTATCTTCTCGGAGGACGATGATAAGTGGATACATCATCCTCATAATGATACGCTAGTAATTAATACGAAGATTGGTTTAAGGAGTGTCCATCAGGTATTTGTGGATAATGGAAATTTTGTCAACATCCTATAGTATGGAACTTATAAGAAGATGGGATTGTTAGATAAAGAGATGACTACCGGGATGACACATATCTATGGATTTACATGCGACTCTGTTCGAGGTAAAAGGAGTGTTGAGGTTACCTCTCACCTTAGGGGATGATCCATTTTCGGCTACTCAGGTGTTTGAATTCCTTGTTATAGATCATCCTACTTGCTATAATGCTGTCATAGGAAGGCCCGTGTTAAAGAAAATATGAGTAGTTACATCAATTTACCACTTGGTTATGAAGTTCCCTACTCCTGCAAGGATTGAGTGTTTTAAAGCTTGTCAGTACGATTCAAGGGAGTGCTATAGCAAAATGATGGAGAAGGCATATTGAGAAGAAAGGCTTGTAAAAGAAAATTCTGACATGATTGATTTTACGGAAGAGAAAGCAAATGAGACACAAAGGTACTTTAGACCTGTCCAATCAACTAAGGGTAATGTCAATATGGTGTATACTTTAGAATTTCTGAAAGACGATGTCCTGAGAGAATACGAGGAATTGGCTAGGAATGGCACCCCGTTGTTCCTTATAAAGGCACCCCCGTCTAAGAGAGATGCTCCTGTTTATAGTAAACCTTTGGCTAGAGAGGCTCCAGGACCTGGCCCCGGGTGTTGATGATAGAAGCTCCACTATTAAAGAACGTTTCCAGGAAGGTATAGTAGAAGAAGCTAGTGATGATGAAGAAGAGCGGCGAGTGCTGAAGACGAGGAAGGGAAAGTTTATTATGAAAGATGACATAATCTCCTTCGCTAAGTTCCCGAAGTATCGTCCTCTTGAACAGGTTAATGGGTCACGCCTGCAGAAAGATAACTCTTTTATTGTGACCGAAGTGGGAGAATCTAGCAGCAACGACAATGTTGAATTTAATCTAGACCCCAGACTTCCAGAGGTTGATAAGAAAAATGGGGCCAGTGGAAGATACACTCTAAATACCGGTTGATGAAAAGGACCCCTTGGAGGTTCTGCAGATAGGTTCAAGGTTAAGCTCGACTCTAAGGGCTAGCCTCGTACAATTTCTGAGGGATAATTTAGATGTCTTTACCTAGAGTCACGCTGATATGATAGGAATTGATCCGGATGTTATGTGTCATCGCTTAAATATTGACCCTTCGAGGAAAGGAGTGAGACAGAAATGTAGGGCGGTTAGTGAAGTGTGAGCCATAGCTCTTAAGGAGGAGGTAGATCGACTACTTAAGGTTAGCTTGGTCAAAGAGTCATTTTATCCAAATTGACTAGCCAATCCTGTTCTCGCGAAGAAGTCTAACAAAAAGTGGAAGGGTTTGTGAGGATTTCACAGACCTGAATAAAGTATGTTCTAAAGATAGTTTTCATTCGCCTCAGATTGATCAATTGGTAGATGTTACTGCCGGACATGCCCTCTTGAGTTTCATGGATGCTTACTCGGGGTATAATCTAATACTCATGTATGAGCCAGATTAGGAGAATACTTCTTTCATCACTGATAGAGGCCTCTACTGCTACATTGGAATGCCTTTCAGACTGATTAATACGGGTGCTGCATATCAGAGATTGGTTAACTTGATGTTCAAGGAGCAGATTGAAAGATAATGGAAGTATATGTAGATGATATGCTAGTGAAGTATAAGGCTGTTGTATGCTGAACATCATATCACATATTTAGATGAGATGTTTCAGATTTTACGAAAGTATCGTATGAAGCTTAATCTACAAAAATGCATTTTCAGTGTGGAGTCTGGAAAGTTTCTAGGTTTTAAGGTCAACACTCGGGAGATACAGGCTCTTTTGGATATGAAGTCTCCACAGACGATTAAAGAGGTTCAAAACATGACTGTTTTTGTCTGTAAATCATCGGATACATGCAAGGAATTCTCTAAAGCCATCAAAGGAGTAAGAAAGCGGTTCAAATTGACTTCACAATTTGAGGAAGCCTTTCAGCGACTAAAGGAACATTTGTCATCTCCTCCCTTATTGGCCAAGCCTGTTGAATGTGAGACTCTGATTCTTTATTTAGATGTTTCTGATTATTTTGTTAGTGGGGTACTTGTAAGGGAAGAGTAAGGCTCCCAATTTCCAATCTACTACGTAAGTAAACGTCTGCTGGATGTAGAGATGAGGTATTCAAACATGGAAAAACTAGTAAATGACTTAATTTTGGCCTCCGGAGAGTTAAGGCCTTACTTCCAAGCTCATAAGGTGGAGGTTCGTATAGCGTATCATTTGCGGTAAGTTTTGCATAAACCCGAGACGTCAGGGAGAATGCTGAAATGGGCAGTCGAATTGGGACAATTCGATCTGGATTATAAGCCAATGAGTGCTATCAAGGGACAGGTCCTTGCTGATTTTCTTTTAGAATTCCCTCTCGAACAGGATGGAGATGCTCTTGCAATGATTTATACTCTTCAGTCAGATCATAATCCGGAGACTACGACTCCGGCTCCGCGGTGGACTTTGAATGTTGATGGTTCAATGAACAACGAAGGGGATGGAGTAGGAATTGTGATGGTTAGTCTGGAAGGACATCACTTGTATGGGGCTCTTCATCTTGATTTTAAAGTTACAAATAATGATGATGTGTATGAGGCTCTCATTGCCAGATTGAAGTTAGCTATGGAGATGAAGATGGAGAACTTGTACGTCTTCGATGACTCTATGCTAGTTGTTTATCAGGTGAATGAGAGGTTTCAAGCTCGAGGACCTCGTACTGAGTTATACATGAGATGCTGTTAAAGATTGCTTGGGATGTTTTAAGGAGGCTAAGTTGGAACAATTACCCAGAGGTAACAATTCGGAGGCCGAGGCTCTTGCTAAATGTGCTTCATAAAAAGATACGGCTTTGTTAAGAGTCATTCCACTAGAAATTCAGAAGCAGCCTAGTATTCTAAAAGCTGAGCTAATAGTAGTCAAGGTTGTTGAAGAACGAACTTGGAAGAATTCTATTTGAGATTATTTGCAAAAAGGGATTCTACCAGACGACAAGGTAGATGCTAGAAAGTTAAAATATAAGGTGGCCCGTTATGTGGATTATAACTGCTCCTTTTGTAGAAGAGGTTTTAACCAACCTCTCCTTAAATGTACCGCTGGAGAGGAATGTTATTATATACTAAGGGAAGTTCATCTGAGGATTTATGGCAATCACTCGGGAGTAGCTCTTTGGCATAGAAGGTTTTGCGACAAGGTTAATATTGGCCTACACTTCAGGATGATGCCTTCAATCACGCCAGGGCCTGTGATAAATGTCAGAGGTATGCAAATTATACTCACAAACCCACTACTTCTTTTACTTCATTAGTTAGCCCTTGGATTTTACAATACGTTATACTCTTATTTCATTAGTTAACCGAATATCACGGATAAGTCTATTTAATAAAATAGAATAATAACAGTATATTTATTAATAACTAATCAATTTCCTTTTTCAGGTAAAACACATTAACTTTTTTTTTCCCTAACCAAGCCCCTTCTTTACCAAAAATAATATGGACAATTCCATTTAATGAAATAAAATAATGAAATTATAATTATTAATAACCAACCAATTACCATTCTCAACTAAAACGCATGATCAATCTGAGGCAAGCAATGATTCAGTTTTTTTAACGTAGATTAAATTTAAGATCAATAAGTTCTTTATGTTTAGGTTAATAAGTTTAAGTTCTGTATTGTCAATTTATTAGTTGAAAAATTAAGATTTAACCCGTGATTATTGCCAACAGACCTTCAATAATTTGAACAATATCAAAATCAATGAGAAGATTAAAAAAATATGAGCGGTACATGTTATTTTTATTAAAATATCTATATTAGTTATTTTTAACCTATTTTAATCCTAATTAATATTTAACCTGTTATCTTTTTTAACTAAAGTACATTATCGACCTAAACATAATTTGTTTTTCAGTATGAAAGTCTCGGACAATAAAATAATATACATAATTTGTCCTGGATAAAAAATATATTATTAAATCTGGTTAAAACAAAATTAAAATTAAAATATAATTCATTGGTTGGTATAATGGTCTCGTGATAATGCAAAATAATATACACTTTTCATCTCGGCTAAAACAAAACTATACTATTAATCTAGGCTAAAATAAACTTCAAAGAAAACTAAATGTAATTAGTGGAATTTGGTCGTAACAGTATAATTGCCCTCGGGCTAAAATCAAATAATAAAGACAATATACGGCTAATAAATCATACTATTGAATTTTGCTATTACAAAATTAAAATCGAAATGTAAATCATTTGTCGGTTTAAGGACTAAAACAATATAATATATACTATTTATCTAGACTAAAATAATATAATATTCAATAGAATTAAAAATTAAATATAAAGTAATTAAATCATATTATATCCTTATAATATAAGAACCGTTAGATCTTGAAATAAATAGATGATAGTCGTTGGATCTAAAATAAAAGAATATTCTATCTTTATAATGTAAACCAAAACTAAGTATGTCTTCTAAATTGAATAAATTAGTTAAGTAAGTATCTTAAATTGAATAGACTACATAATACAAAATTGGATAACTATTTTTTCTCTTCAGTTTCTAGAAAATTTTACTTAAATAATACTTTTTAAATCATCACTGAATTAATGAATATTTCGTGAGTTTCGTGTGAGTTGTAAAATCGTCAAAATCTGATTTCTAGAACTCAAAGATAGAGTCAAAATAAATTAAACGACACATGATGCTTTTATATAGTTCGTCTTCTTACAATTTTACATGAAATATTACAATGTTCTGAATTTTTAAATATATTATTATAATTATCAAAAAAAATACATGAATAAAGGAAACCGTAGAACCCGTGCATTACACGGGAAAAAAGCTAGTAATATTAAAAAATGATATATAGATTGTAACCACGATTTTGCCTTTTTTTTTCAAATCTCGAAAAAAGTTAAGTTTGCCATTCTTTTTTATTTGTATTGTTTTTCTTCAATAATCTTCCTCTTTGGGGAAGAATTTCTATCCTTTCAATTGGGTATTGTTTGTTTTCTAGATCTATATTATCCGAGCTTCCGGTATACTTTCTTCTTCGATTCAAGCAGAGCTTATTGGATTCGAGAGTTAATCGTCTATTTTGGAGTTTCGATTGTTAGATCTAAGTTTTTTTGATTTCATTTGTTTTTCACTTTTACTTTTATTTCGGTTTTCATCTTTCAATTTCAGGTTGTTTTCTCTCCTTGGTGAGAGGTTTGTTTTTCGCTTCTTAATTATAAGCGTGGGTCTTTGATTTAGTGATGAAAGTTTGTATGGAANGAGGGTACCAGTAATTTAACGAGAATGCATGAAGTGGGTACTTGTATTTGTATATACATTTTCTTCAAAATATCGTTTAACTGTCTATTCATGAGAACAGGCGATTGCAATTTACAGTTTGTTCGACTCGATCATTGGTGTAGATGCCATATGGCTTTTTATTATTGAATTAACACCTTTGTTTTTCAAAAAAAAAAAAAAGAAAAAGTTTGCCATCATTTATAAAAAATACAATTCTATTGACAAAAATCTGATTGTCCGGATATGATAAATAAAATTATTTATTTTTTCTTTTTTCTTTCTAACAAAAAAAAAAAAAAGAAGAAAGAAAAAGGATCCTACTAAAATGGGCCGGTCACACAAAGTGATGGACCTATAAAATGGGCCGGTCACACAAAGTGATGGACCTATAGAATATATAAAGAGATAGCATTACAAGTACAAAACAACGGGATCTTGTTAAACCCTTGTTCTTTGTTTCTGCATAAACAAACACTGTAACTCAAGGTAAGAGTTCTTCTCGTATACACTATACTTCAGTCTTTGTTACCTTCTTTATTTGTTCCAATTATATAAATAATTTTTAACTTCATTTTTGTATTGTTTTACGTTTTTTGTTGCACAAACCTACTTGTCAGAATGTGAACGTCTAGGAAGGTCTCCATACCCTTATTTTTCATTAAATCATTAGATAATTATTTGCGTCGTGTAACAAGTAGACATTTGACTATCGTGACATATATTTTGGTTAAATGGCTTAAACTAATGCTTGGTGTACTTGTTAACCCATGGATGACAGTATTTTCTTTAAGCTAACTTGAGAAATACTCTTATAGCTAATTGTATATGTAATATAGAGTGTGTTCACAGCCTATATGTCGATTTTATGTTGCCATGTATGATGCATACATCTAAGATTATGCACCCTTAAGTTTCTATGCTCGACGTTGTGTGATACTATTGTGATTGATGTGCATGTGACATGTTTGTACATACACCCCTCCCCTGCGTATGTAATTTTCTGGTTCTATGTCTACCCCGGAACCAGTCTATTGACAAAAAACAAGGGTAATGATGCATTTAGTTTTGTGCACCAACTTTGTGTTTTTTGATTTTTATATGTTCTATACTGGAATTCTTCACTATTTCAGCAGTCCATGGCATCTCGGGATTGGCCTACAATTCAGCATTTCTCTTCTGCCACGCGAACCAAATTGATTGATTCGTTGAAACAGCTAAAGACAGAGGTATGCTTCTACATTTTTGTGTGCAGAAATGAGTCTTGGATATGAGGAAAGAGCAAGAAAATTTGGAATGTCTAGATTTCAAAATAGTGCTGACGACTGTATTTTTGTCAACAATTATGTATGCGGTTTATTTTGTAGATATTTTTGTGCAGTTTTAATAATTTTTGGCTTTACTCTAAGTCACGAAAATAATATGTCAATTATTTAATATCCTGTATCTATTAAAGTTTGCCTGCTGTCCTTGAATATTAGAATGGGAGCACATTGACAGTCCTTGTAATGGGGAAAGGCGGCGTTGGAAAATCTTCAACTGTGAACTCTATTTTGGGGGAGAGAGCGGTTGCTACCAGTTCAACTCAAGTAATGCTTCAAAACCTATTCACTGACAACTTCAAGGAACATTATTGTAATAAAATATACGAATTGAATATTCACATGTTACTTCTGCAGTTACCAGAACCACGACCAGTGATGGTTACAAGATATTCCTCTAGATATACCTTGAATATGAGTGATGCTAAAGATCCAGATTCTGCATTTACTTTACATATTATTGATACTCCAGGGCTTGTTGAAGCAGGGGCTGTGAATTACCATGTTCTTGACATCATCAAAAGGTCCATACTTCCCCAATACAGTATCAGATTGATTGTTTACATAACACTATCTGTTATTTAAGATGCTGAAGAAAGAGAGTAATTCAATGTTTGTATGGGGCTTTTTGATTAGATATCTTTTGGAAAGGACTATAGATGTGTTGCTATATGTGGACCGCCTGGATCAATATAGGGTGGATAGCTTGGATCAGCAGATAGTTGCTGCTATAAGTGATAGGTTTGGTAAAGAAATATGGCGTAGAGGAATAGTTGTCCTCACACATGCTCTGCTTATCCCACCAGATGAGTTGGGGTATGATGAATTTTTCTCTAGAAGATCAGAGGCTCTCTTGGAAGTTGTGGGCGCTGGAGCTAAGATCAAGAGACAAGAAGTGCGGGTATGAAAACTTTTTTACTTTCAGCATTTTCTTTTTATAACAAGGATGGGAAATATATCAACAATTACATATTCTACAGGCTTTGGTTCATTAAGAACTAATTTTAGCTTAAGAGCTCCTGAGCACCATTCTAAAAATTTGAAAATCAGTGGTCAAATTTATCTGGCCTGCTTTTTGTCATCATCCAGTGGCTCATGTCCTTGTATTAGAGTTCCCAAACCTCTTATGTTACTTGGTTTATACATGAGAAAAAAACAATAAAACATGGGAGAAAAGAATACAACATAATAAAACATGAATACATGAACTAAAAACAATGATAAGATAGAAGCTGGGTGGACTAACCGCAGGAAATTGACTACCCCAAAAGTTTCCAATTGCACAAGGGAGAAAATTTATAGATCCAACCTATGAAGAGACTCAATGGTCAACTTAATATTGATATAAAACTCACTGCATATTAACCAAGTCTGCAATAAATTGGGAAGATTACAGTACTGGTATAAGCAATCAAAGCCTAATGAAATAACGTAATGGACTAAGGTCAAATTTGCTAAGAGGTCTAGGATTTTAAATAGAAGTTTTAAGTTTCAACATTGGGTTTTGGCTTTTGGGGGGGAGGGGGAAGCTTGATGTGATGATGGGAGTTCTGAAAGTGTAGAGTAAGTAAGTATCTATGCCAAGATAGATTTTGTGTGATTTACCCAATCCTCAACTGAGGAGGTAGATGCTGCATTTATTCGTAAACACTACAAGTATCAGTAGTGGTCAGTTGCATCTTAAGCAGTGAAGCTTGTTGCACATACTATAGTAGAAAGGCTTCTATTATTAATCTTTCTTTCTCTTTTTTATATGTCTTGTAGGGTGCAATCCCGGTTGTTTTGGTTGAAAACAGTACAAGATGTTCTAGGAATGAAAATGATGAGAAGGTTAGTAATCTCTCTTATAATGTCTATGAATGTTATCTTTCCTAATTATTAACAATCTTTTCAATAGATTCATCTTATATTGGGTCATTTTTGTTTTTGACTCAGATTATTCCTACCGGGATTGCTTGGATACCGAACTTGATGAAAACTATAACAGAAGTAGTTTCCAATGGAAGCAAAGGTATTAAGGTCGACAAAAAGTTGATTGATGGGCCAAATCCAGATCAAAGAGGAAAATGGCTTATTCCTCTTATTGCAGCATTCCAAGTAAGAATCTGAACCTTGACAGCGTAGCTTTTATTTTATGTATATAAATTGTGTCATCTCTTGATTGCACTCTTTATTCTGGACAGTACTTCTTTGTAGTCATGCCTCTTCAAATGTTGATTGAAGGCGATGCAGAAGCAGAAAGAAAATCACTCAACAAGTAACCAGAGTAGTTCTGAATGCCCGCACAGTTCCTTTCGAGCTCCCTGTTTAATTTTTTGTTTGTTTTTCATGGTTGGTTACTGTTGGTAGGCTCATTATTGCAAACAAACACCCGTCCAACTTCAATCCCCCATCTTAAAGTGTTGGAGAGACATTGATGGTGACTGAGTTCAGTTTATTCAAATTTTATAATCATTTTCTGTGATCTTGATTTATATAATCATCATGTAGCTCTTTTCCTGCAAAACTTATGCTTCAGATTTTCATATCATTGCTTCTTACAGTTCTAAAGCAACATAGTATTTTGTTTGTAGTGCTGCATGCACAAAATTTGATGCAAAATTTTGCACAAAATGATATTGATATATTTTAATTTGTGTTATTTATGTAAATACACACGAATCATTTCAATCAAAACTTACAATATTTTTTTGTTGAGCACATTTTATTTTTTTGTAAACAATAATTTGAGTACTCTTAAATTTTGAAGATTATTAGAAACAAATTCGAATTTGAATATACACAACAAATAGTTGGGTGCTCAAATCAAATCAAATACTACTACAAAAATTCCCAGACAAAAAAAAAACTGCAAAAATTCATATTTAAATTCAAGTCGAATTTGAGCAAAATATAAAAATGTTAATTCAAACCGGATTCCAAAAAGTAATTATAGCGGGCTGGAGCGCTGTTGTTACTTTGCCTCCTTAAACCTCTTTGAAATGACGTTGTGTTAGAGAGAAAGAGAGAGCTTAGAAAGATGACCTACAATTTAACCAGAGTTGAGACCATCTGCCACAAATACGACATCGATAAACAAAAAGATCTCAACGTCGAATTAGCAGCTACTGAGAAAAAGAACTACTCATGCAGACTTCAAATTTGATTCTGATGGGAATTTCGACAATGAATACTTCCAGCAAACCCAAGAGTCTAATCATTTCAGGCAAGAGTATGAAATGCGGCAAATGAGGCTGACAAGTTTGAGCCAAGGCAAGGGATTCTACGTCCCTCCATGCCAAAACATTTGCATTATTTGATTGCCCTTTGGACCTTTCCGCGCTTTCCATATTTTCCCCAGTTGGTGTTGATGAAGAAGATTTTAGAGTTGGTGGTTTCAGGGATTCAGAGTTTCCGGAGAAAAAGAGGCAGAAAGTTGAGAAACCCCTTGATGCAAGTCATTTGATACATTCTGAACCTTATTATAAAACAATTACTAATGATTTGCATTTGTGGGATGCTTCGTTCATAGATATTGTAGTGATTTCGAGTTATATGGGGATGCTTGGTCTGCCGTTTCTTACTCGGAAACAAGGATTTTCTGCCAAGATATATGCAACTCAAGCAACAGCAAGACTTGGAAAGGTGATGATGGAGGATCTAGTTGCAATGCACGCAGAATTCAGGCAGTTATATGGACCTGAGGACTCTGATTCCCCACAATGGATGAAGTGGGAAGAACTTGACATGCTTCCATCTGTAATAAAAGATATTGTCATTGGCAAAGATGGCACAGAGTTAGGTAGTTGGATTCTATTATACAGTGCCGCTGATGTAATGGATTGCTTGGAGAAGGTTCAGGCTCTCAAGTATGCTTAAGAGGCCTGCTATAATGGCACATTGCTCATAAAGGCATCGAGCTCTGGTTTGGAAATAGGCACATGTAATTGGACCATAAGCAGCCCGAAAGGAACTGTATCATACCTTTCAAGCTCTTGCTTTGTCTCTTCAACATCAATGGATTTTGATTATCATGCTCTTCAAGGAAGTGATATGATTATCTATTCTGATTTTACTACCTGGGAAAGTGGGGACGATGTTGATGATTATATTAGCTACTCAGCTCCATCTACTTGCGAACTGTCAGATTTCAGAAATATGAGACTAAGAATGATTGGAAAATTAGAGCTGAATCCTTGCTAAAAATAGATGATGGGGCAGAGGAGGTAGAGAAATTAGGTTTTCTGTGCTCATGTTCCATTGATTCTATTAAAGCTGGGGGTTCTGTCATCATACCCATAGGGCGTCTCGGAATCATCATGCAGCTTCTTGAGCAGATAGCAGATTCATTAGAGGCATCAAATATGAAGGCTCCAATATTTGCTATATCTTCAGTAGCAGAGGAGTTAGTGGCATACACCAATATTATTCCAGAATGGTTATGCAAGCAACGGCAAGAAAAGATGTATTCTGGTCAAAATCTCTTCGGTCATGTTGATCTTCTGAAGGATAAAAGGCTTCAACTCTTTCCTACTCTTCATTCACTTGAACTACTAAAGAGTTGGGAGGAACCATGCGTCGTCTTTTGTCCTCACTGGAGTATGCGACTTGGACCTGCTGTTCACTTGCTTCGACGATGGAGTGGGGATCCAAACTCTTTACTTATAGTGGAGAATGCAGAATACACTGATTTGGCTCTTTTACCTTTCAAACCAATGACAATAATGGTCCTTGAATGTTCGTTTCTCTCTGGAATAAAGTTGCAGAAAGTTGAACCTTTGTTAAATATTTTGCAGCCAAAAGTTCTTATGATCCCTGAAAATTCAAGGCAATACATACCAACAATCAACACATCCATGTCATTGAAATATTTCTCTGGAAACGAAACATCATGGATACCTGATTATGATGTCATTGAAATATTTCCCTGATTATGATGGATGTAGGATTGACAGAAAGAGCACTTCTAGAAACTGTCAATTTTTAGGTTAAAGGTTAGTGTCTTGGTTAAAGGTTAGGATGTTTGGTCGACAGTTAGCCTATACTAGGTGGTTTTGTCAACAGTTAGCTCCAAAGCCTCCCAGAAACTAAGTCAAAAAGCTATACAAGGGAGAAGTGGTCGACAGTTAGCCCATACTAGGTGGTTTTGTCAACAGTTAGAATTCATGAATATTTTCTAAGGCAATACAAGGGAGCATGTTGTCAACAGTTAGGCAATACAAGGGAGATGCTGTCAACAGTTAGAATTCATGAATATTTTCTAAGGCAATACAAGGGAGCATGTTGTCAACAGTTAGGCCATACAGGGAACATGCTGTCAACAGTTAGAATTCATGAATATTTTCTAAGGCAATACAAGGGAGCATTTGCTGTCAACAGTTAGGCAATACAAGGGAGCATGCTGTCAACACTTAGAATTCATGAATATTTTTCTAAGGCAATACAAGGGAGCATGCTGTCAACACTTAGACTTCCCATGGTGCACTTGGTCGACTCCAAAGTCTTCTGCAGCTCACTTTATTGATTTAATCAATTTGTTTACTTGGCTTACATTTGGCCACGTATTAAAGTTGGTTTCAAGCCTACACTAAAGCAACAAAGCCATTCATTCAGGAGTATCGATTGTTTTTTTGGATTATGTTCATCTTCTCTCCCATGGGAGCTGATGAATCAAGAAACAAAGAGAGACAGAGAAGCTCAAGCACATTGCATATCCATTCAACTTTTCACCAGAGAAACGTTATAATACCCGATTTAATTCTTGTATATTCTTAAGGGGTATTAGAATCGTTATCCGGTAAATAAATCCTTAAGCAAACAAAAGCTAGATCATTGTATAGGATTTTATTTGTTAATCTTTGTAGAAGCAAGAACATTGTTGTTTATGGACTGTAGCTGGTCAATTTATTTACCGAAGTGTAGCAACCCTTCACGGATTTATATATTGAATATATTTCCGAGAAAATCTTGTGTTCTTTATTTTTATATCCTAAACACTATTCACCTCAAGAACACGAAACCACTAACCAAACATTAAATTGTATATCTGCAAAAGATTCATAAGAATGAGTTACACAGCAAATCCAATTATCAGACTGTAATCCACTCTGAAAGAATTTTTTAATTTAGTGAGTATCGTGTTCAACCCCCCCTTCTACGATACGTCGGGACCTAACAAACTTCTTCTACTTTCAAAAGAAGTTGTCAAAAATAAATTTCTAAAATTACTCTTCTTACCATCTTCAAACTTCTTTGAGATCAAGGATTTCAATCTGTTGAACTTCTTGTGATTAAATTGGCAATATTTCTTTCTATTGCTAAGCCAACTTAATCATGTAACATAATGCTTGCATTATGCTTACCAACTAAGAACCCTCATTTAGTTTTAACTAGAGACTACATGCTGAGGTAGTACTTGATGACGCCATTTCAAACTCATGGGTTTCATCACTGATTAGTGAAGACCATGGGATCATCAGCACATTTTAAGTGCAAATAGTTCTGCAATGACTACATGGTTTAAGAATGAAAGTTCTGAGGGGAAGTCATTCAAATCCACTCCAATTCAAAAGGAGGTTTAGTTTTACACTATACAACAATCCCTCAAAACTATTGTCTTAGCTACTAGGACAGTAAGTTCAACTGTTTTGATTCATCAGAACAAGAAATCCACATTAGTGGTGGTCCCTTCCAAAGGGAACCAGAGTTTGAGGATGTTACCTATGTGGAAGGTACATTCAAATCTCCTCTAGCCTACTAGAGCTTCATGAAAATGAAGAACACATCCACATAACCACAAGAGGACTTTTCAAAATCTTGAATATTGCTAATATCTTGTGAGTCAAACTGTTCTTAAAGAATAGGAGGTATCACCTAGTGAACCTAACTTGAAACTCTCTTAACCTTTCAAGAGAGTTGCCAAGATCAAATTCTCTAAACAGCTACTTCATAATCTTTTTCAACATAATTGGATAACTGTTCTCAAGGAACAAAAGGTATCACTCTGTGAACCCACTTTGAAATTCTCTTACCTTTCAAGAGAGTTGACAAAATCCAATTATGTGAACAGTGAATTCTCAATCTTTCTACTCCTTCAAATCCTAGTTCCCCAAGGCAGTCTGCTAACAAGCCTAAGGGGGAGAATAAAGATAAAATTAGAGCTCTTCATAAAAATACTAAGAGAAATGAGAGCACTATCATATCTAGGACATGGGGAGCATGAGAGCACTATCTTATCTAGGAAAGACATGGAGCAACTTTCAAAGGATGTGTTACTTAAATCTGGATCACCTTGGCTCTCTATGCTTCCTCAAATCAAGAAAGTTAAATTCAAGATGGCAGCTAGAAGAGCAAGAAAAGCAAAGAAAACTGGAGCTATCACAAATATTATTGGTCTGGATCTTCCAGTCTTAAATGAAGAATATAATCAAGATGCCTTAGCATTTCTGAGAGCTCAAAGGATTTTTGAAGTCAACTTGACTAAAGATCACCTGAAGATTGAGTACATTGATGGAATAGAAAAGGATATGAAGTTAGGAGACTGGAGATACTTCCCCATCTATGAATTGGAGAGAATAAATGCTCTACTAAACTTTGAGGAAATTGATGAAAGATTTTGGAAGCTAGAAATTGCTAAATTCCTGAAGTTGAAGAGAGAGCAGGAAGCAGACTGAAGAAGATGTTGGAAGAGAAAAGAATCAAGAAAGAGAAAGAGATGGAAGAGCTTGAAGAGAAAGCTAGGAAGCTAAGGGAACAAGGGCTGTGTAGAGTCAAATTCAATCCCTATGTGGTGGAGTATAAGAATCCATATGGAGGAAAAAGCAAAATCAAAATGGATTTCTTACGCTCATACATAGATAGCTATCTGCAAGCAGCAGCTGATGATCTGAAAGATTCACCCCTTATTGAAGAAATGGAATCCATGGGTAAAATACTTGCAGCTATTCCAGAAGCCAAAGCAGCAAAAGAAATCAGAAGAAAGAAAGTGTGGGATGATCTTTATGGAAAAATGATAGAATTTGAAGCTAAGTCATAACAAAGGAATTACTTGTAAGCTTTCATTTTCTGTCTGTAATCAAATTCACTTTTGATGTACATTCTCTGTTTTTGTTTACTTCTATGTTTGGTAGTCTTGTTATCAGACATGAAATTGTACCTAAGGATCTTCCTTACAATTTAGGGGAGATTGTTGGGCTCAAGACATGTCTGAATACCACATTTAACAAGCCTGCACATTGTGACATTGTCACTTACAAGACCTAGTGTGTTTTAACACTGGATATAGTATAGGTCTCTGTAACACCCCCAGATCCGGGGTCGGGGATCTGAGTCGTTACGGTCTTTAATTCCATTATCCATACTTAATTCTTGAATCATAACAAATATACTGCATACTGTGACCCCTCAATTATA
>PHNY01139209.1:18756-30938 GCA_003724115.2 Anethum foeniculum
CTACAAATAAACTAAATTAGGTTCCTAAAATAAACTCATTTAAGTTTATAAAATAAACCAATTTAAGCTTATAAGATAAACTTATTAAAAGTTTATAAATAAATTACTTATACTTTATTAAATAAACTTATAAGAATTTATAATATAAACTTATTAATAAATTTTTAAAATAAACTAGTTTAAGTTTATAAAATAAACTTATTTAAAGTTTATAAAATAAACCAATTTAAGCTTATAAGATAAACTTATTAAAAGTTAATAAATAAATTACTTACAGTTTATTAAATAAACTTATAAGAATATATAATATAAACTTATTTAAAAATTTATAAAATAAATTAGTTTAGGTTTATTAAATAAACTTATTTAAAGTTTATAAGATAAACCAATTTAAATTTATAAAATAATTTTATTCAAATTTATAAAAATAAATTGCTTAAAGTTTAGTAGTAAACTTCTTTTAAAACAAACAACAAAGACACCTGGGAGCTGGTTTGAGCGGCCAAAACACACCTAGGGTTAGGTTTTAGGTGCTCCCCTTGGCAAATTACCATTTGATCACTGAAGTCCCTTACTCCTTTCATTTCTTGTACTATAGTATTAAATATTTCATTTCTTGCACTATAGTTTAGAAATCTTATACCCCATCACTACCGTTGCCTATACTTACTCAAATCTTCAACCTTTAATTATGACTCTTGTACACTGCATTCCATACACACATCCCTCCTGTTCACATCCCGAAAACTTAACCAATATTTTCAACCTAATTAATGTAACGATCCTTTTCTTTGTGTTGACGCTTAGTGCACTGGTCTGGTTCACAAACGACTAACACTGATCTTGATCTTCACATTTTCTTTATATTCTTATTGGTAAGTCTGCAACAGCTTTATTGCTTCAAGCACTGACTGTAGCACAATCAATGCTAATACAATGAAATCTTTTAGTGACACTTATACTGAATCTTCAACACTTCTGAAACCCTGAAAGCCTTTAAACCTTATTCTTCACTGAGGAATGAACATGTTAATGAACTTCTTTCAGTGACCTGTAGTAGACTTCAAAACTTTTTCTAATGTTTTGATTCTTTGTATTTGCCTTGTCTTCATTCCTTCCTGATTTCTGTGTAGACGTAATATTATTTACCTGTCCTGTTCTAGTGTTGAGTTATCAAGTCTTCCTGTTCATACAGCTTCGCAATCTCACCAACAAAAATAATTGGCTTTCTTCTGCAGGTAGGCATCAGTTAGCTTTATGGTTTTATCGTCAATGCAAGTGTTTCGGGCTTCTATTTTCATTCTCCTGGTCTTCGTTTCTAAGGCTATTGAAAAGCTCATCACAATTTTTTTTTTGGGTGGGGGGGTGCTGATACGTCGCAAGGTAAAGCCAAAGTTGCTTGTAAGGATGTTTGTCTGCCTAAAGTTGAAAGAGGTTTAGGTATAAAGTCTTTTATATATGTAGAAGAAAGCTCTTATGGGTTCCATCTTTGGAGTGTGGTGTCGAATAGGCAATCACTCTCGGTAAAGTAATTTATACATTATGTCTCATGGGCAGAAGTTTTTTGGAGGTTAAAAGTCCCTGGGATGCTTCCTAGAATTGGATGAGAATTTTAAGTCTCCAAGATGTTTCAAGTCATTTATTATACAATCTGTTGGAGATGGAAAGAATATGTTTTTCTGACATGACGCTGGGCTGGGGAAGGACCTTTTTTCGGTATTTTTTCAGATCGAGAAATAGCTTGTATGGGTTCCTCCAAAAAAAAATAAGGTTGCTGATTTTGTAATCGAGAAGTAGTGGAAGTTGCTTGTGTTGGTTTGTGCAAGATCCTGGCGTGTTCAGGTTTCACTGGTTTGGGAGGCGAAGTATAGCTCTAAGAAAACTGTTATTGTGTGGTTGGTCTGAATTTTGTGGAATAATTTCATGTATTTTCAGATATATTTTTTCCAACTTTCTGGTGTGGATGCTGGGGTTATATACTCAGAATCTGCTCGAGGTTTATTTGGATATATTTCTTGCTGTATTTTTGGAGAATTACAAGAGTTGGAGGTCTGATTTCTGGGATTTGGCTTTGGATTATGGTATTGATCATTTTAATGGTGGATGGACGCTGTTGAGTCCTAGCAAAGGGCTCCATAGTTGTGAAATATTTGTGAAAATTTTTAGTGAGTGGCAGGTCTGAGTCTCGAAATATCATAGGCAGTACGATGAGATTAATGTTGACAGTTTAATAAAATTTGAACCTGGTGGGTATATTCATCTTTGTATGTTTTTTAAGAATAATGTAGTCAGGCTTGGTTTGGCAGATTTTGTAAGGTGGCAGCGCATTTTCCAGAGCTGTTATTTCTTTTGTTCCTCTATTTTGCAAGTTGCAGGGATGTTGCTTGCTGGTGTGTCTCGCGGAAAATTTGTGAGGTGGTGATGCTCTTTCCAGGGATCAGATATGTGTGAACTGGGGTTGCGGCTGTGTTGCTACTTCTAGCAGCACAAGAGATTTAATTTGAATAGGTGAAATTTTTTGAGTGCATTTACAGCTTTCCAGTGTCAACTCTGAGGTGGCTCTATCAGAGTAGAAATTAAATGAACTAGAATAATGTCAAAATCGTTCCCAAGTGTATGATTTATCAGCTCTTTTCCGGATCATATAAAATTGCGAGAGACATTCCGAAATGGATTTCCAATCAAAAAAATCTTCATTTTCTTGAACTGAGCGACAATCAGCTTACAGGAAGATTTCCAATTTGGCTGCTGAGATGAAAGTTGGAAGTATACTACTGTCGGATAACATGCTTACTGGTTCTATACCATCTCGCCTTTTTCAGTCTCCAAGTTTATCATCTGTCAAGAAATAATTTTTCAGGGGAGCTTCTTGAAAAATATAGGTGATATAAATGAGACGAAGTTACTTATGCTCTCTGGAAACAATTTTTTGGGGTCCATTCCGAAATCTATTGCAGATATTTATCGGCTCTACTGCTGGACTTGTCAAGAAACAGATTCTCTGGCAACACATTTCCAGTTTTCGATCCTCATGGTATACTTGTTTATGTTGATCCTTCCTCCAATGAACTATCAGGTGACATTCGCCGTCTCATTTTGTAGAGAAACTAAATTTCTTGCCCTTGGGAAAATAAGTTTTTAGGAAACTTGACAAGAAACCTGACATAATGAATCAACTTGAACATCACGATTCTCGATCTCCATGACAACAAAATTACCGGTGTATTCCCAAAATTTCTTTCCGAAATGTTGACCCTTGAAGTCCTCACTTTACGTAACAACTCTCTACATAGCACATTACCATCCAACTCATTCTCAAGCAAAAGTTGCCTCAGAATTCTTGATCTCTCGAACAACAATTTTGTTGGGAGTATCCCTTCAGTGTTAGGTAATCTGAAAGGAATGTTCACCTTCTCAGTCGAGTATATAATTTAATAGTGAACGGGAAGAATTTTGTTGGGCCGTGAGCGAGCCATAACTCCACAATAGTATGATATTGTCTGCACGGATTTGTTTTTGGGTACATCCCAAAAGGCCTCGTACTAATGGAGTTAATTGGCTGCACTATATACCAGATAATTTTCTATTATCTATTCGGTGTGGTACTTGGGTTGACACCACCCAACACTTCTTCTCATGATAAAACTCATACAAGGCATCAATATAATCCGCTTTATAAATTCCAGGAGGATGTGCATCAGCAAAAATCTTGATAGCCTGAGGCCCTGAGTAACCGACACAACCATAACCCGCATAAGATAATGAACAATCATAAACCCCATCCTATTATGCCCATGAGTACAATGCACCAGCACATACTTCTTCCAGTCTCGTTCCCTAAACTGCAAAACCTCATAAACAAACCTATTCACAGCACCACTATCCGGAAAGGAATCCCTCCCCTTACACAAAATCCCGTTCATTCCTCCAATCATTTCTGGAATAATACCTATTTGTAATCGTAAGATCAATCACCATCACAATCTTCCTCCCTAAAACACCCTGCTGCCTGATAACCTGCTTGTACGAGTATCTCTTCCCAGGCAAAACATATTCATTAAACTTCTCGCCAAACAAAACTTTCGAAGGAAAAATGCAGCCAATCTCATTACCAGCAGCAGGAATATCTAACCATCCAGGAGGCAGTTGCTTTTTTCCATCTGGCTTATGATGTTTTAAATGAGGTTCAACAATATTAATTGCGTTCTCGGGTTCAGAAGGTCGTTGTCTTTTGAGACGAAGGCGTCGTTCTACACGTTCCGTAAGATATATTTCTACAGCACTCTCAGCAGGGGGCGGGGCGCATACTTCCATTGGTCGCAAAAATATATTATTAAAGCGTTTTGTTTTGGTCGAATCGAGAACTGATTCGGTTACACTCAATCCCAAAGATAGGAGCAACTATAGTTCTGAACTCCTCGATGTGGGATAAAATGAAACATAGAAATGATATATGATGAGAGCTAAGAGAGCCCTTCTCTTTTATCAATTCAAATATATTTGTGCTTCGTGTTGTCTGTATCATTTCGGTTAATTGTAATTTTTTTAATAACTTAGATTGTTTATAAAAAAAATCGCACAGTGTAAACTTTGAAAGTATAAAATAGAGTCAACGGTTCCAGTATTGTGCACGCTGTCGTGGCCCATGGGCTTCATTTTTTATTGAGGAATTAAAAATGTCTTCCCCATTTTTTCTTATTTTACTGGTGTAATACATTATTACTATTTCACCTAAGGTGTAATAACCCTAAACGTGGTTGTTTATTGTTAAATTTGGTTGTGATACATGAACACAAAATGTATAATAAAATAAAAAGTGTTATTTAACCATGCAAAATTAAGATTTAAAATTTTATTATCAAGTTTATCGGCATCGATTTTAACAACATCTCGGCCTTTATTTTGACAACGTCTCAATTTGTAACAATTTTTATTAGAATTAAGATTTAATTTTTGTTTTGAAGATTTCTTGTTATCGCCTTCGGCTATAATTCATTTTTTTTTAACGTGTCTTAATATGTAATAACTTTTACTATACTTAAGATTTAATTTGTTTGTAAGTTTGAATTACGTTCTCAGACTCAGAAGGTCGTTGTCGTTTGAGTCGAAGGTGTCTTTCTTCACGTTCCCTGCGATATATTTCTACAGCACTCCCAGCACAAGGCGGGGTCAGAGATGCACAAAAAGCCTGGGCCCGAAAATCTGGCCCGACCTGATTTGGTCAAAACGCGGTCAAGCTCGGGCTTTCGGCCTTCATCGAGCCCTATATTTTCAGCAAAAGCCCGACCCGGCCCGGCACGCTTAAAGCCCGGTCTTTTGAAAAGCCCGGGCCTTGGCCCGGCCCGGCCTGGGTAAAAGCCCGATTTAAGGCCTGTAAAACCCGATTTTTATTATATACTTACAGATATATGTATGTATATTTATACTTAATAAAATAAAAAATACTTGAAACACATATATACTTACATGTTCATGGCTCAAAATATTAATTTATATATTTAACATGAAGTAAATGTATATTAAGTACACAATAATCATTTAATTTACCATTAAATCAATAACCGATGAACAATTTACAATATACATATACATGTTGGTGGATCATTAATCATACGGCTTTTCTACTGTGCACCCATTGGCACATGATAAACACGGAAACTTATAACTTTAAACCATTTTGATTGGTTGCATTCTTATAATAGTGGTGGACCCCCTGCATTCACAAAAACTCCACCACTCAAATTAGCCCAAATTTATAAGTTTTCGCGCCTATCATGTGCCCATGGGCACACAGTAGAAAAACCCTTAATCATATACTATATACGTATATTTATATTTAATTTTTACTAAAGATAATTTATAAAACTTATCGAATTCAAAAAAAGTTGTCGGTTTAGTTAGGGTTCGAAAAATGCCAGCCCGGCCCAGTTTGGGCCTGGAAAAAAGCTCGGCCCGGTCTGGTTTGGGGCCGAAAAAAGCCCGACGCGGCCCGTCACGAGGGCCTAAAAAGGCTTAGATATTTTCTGAAAGCCCGGCCCAGCCCGGTCAAAGTCAAAGCCTGGCCCGGCCCTTGACCAAAATAAAATAAAAAGTGTTATTTAACCGTGCAAAATTAAGATTTAAAATTTTATTATAAGTCTTATAATTTGAATATAAGTCTTCTAGAATTTTTATTCTTGACCTTAAAAACTCTTCTCCCTTCATCGTTCAATATTAACAAATACATTTTTCGAGATATGCTAGGCGCCTCCTAGTTGCATTTGATACAGAAACATTATCAAGGTTATTTGTTTTAGTCAATACCATTCTTTCACGCTTTGGCGTGTAAGGATGTAGCCAAACAACGATATAAACCAATATGATCTATGTTCTATAAATACTATAAGCTAAAGCTTACAGTGTCTTTTTTATTAATTAATTCATAAATTTTTAATATTCCAAAAAAGTAAGCAGCAGCACTTGAGAAAGAGAATGATGCATTAATCCGTGTGGGCAATAAGGTAAAATGAGAATATATCTTGGAGGTCCACTACTTAGACACGGTGTAATATTTAGACAGTGTCATGCATGGACATACTCTAAATACGTACAAAGTATTTATTTGTTCACAATTATTTTGTGTATTTGTAGCTTCGACATGTGATCAGAATTATTTTGGGTGTTTATGTATTAGAAATGTGATTAATGAGTAACAAAACACTTAATGTCGCTACAAGTTTGTATTGTGCTCATATACATGAAAGTTCCTTATGTTATTATCTTTATGTTAATTTGAACTTATTTGTACCATATAATTAATGCTTAAAGGATGACATGGTTACATACAGTTTATTTAATAAGAGGTATGAACGGTTACAATGCACGTAAATGCTTAAAACATACATTTTTCAGTTGATATCTTTTTTAATATTTAATTCGTAAATTTTTATAGTGGATCTAAATGGTAGTATTAGTGTGATATGTGGTATACATTAGCATATCGTGTGATGAAATATCATTGATAGGGTGCGATGGAAATCATTGAAATTGATAATAAACAACAGTAATTTTGTAATAATAAATTCTATAATAATTTAAATATACTACCACTTATTTATAAAATAAGAGAAAATAATCGATATACTCATTTTTAGGTATACATTGACCAATATACATGTTTTCGGTTTGTTGGCCCTAAATACCCACCTAATGCGCTAACCACAATAGCGAATCTATTTTATGTTAATATATGCAGAAATATGTACTTATCTCTCCCATCAACCTCATCCCCTTCTTCTTTTTCTTGTCCATATTTACACTTATACTTGATAACTCGCTTACGAGTAGTTGAATGAACTGAGTCATATCAAATCTCACTTAACACCATTAATTCTCCACCGTCTTCGGTTAGTGTTATTCTTTTTGACCATATGCCCTTATACTCATAGTTTTGTTGGATAATTTGAAGACTCAAACAGTAAATATACACAAATTTATTGGAATAGATCTAAGTTTCACTGTCTAATGTACATAATTACCCCCAGCACTCTACATTTCACGTGTACGTCATTACCTCTACTGTTTCAAAATCATACGAAATTCTATTTAGCGTATGAATGTAATACGTTGTTGATGTTCGCATATAAGAGTTGATTCAATATCTAGATTTACGTGGCACAAAGATATGCTCATTGGCATGACATGTTTAGTTGATAAGACACTTGGTTTTCCGCGTTTGCTCAGCATTTTGGTCACCTCTATCCTCTATCCCATATTCAGCAATTTTGACCGTCTTTTTCCTATTTTAGTTATATAGGGCAATAACTCATAAAATAATATAATTTTGCAATCAAGTTTCTCACATATAATTATTGATATTATTATTATTATTATTATTATTATTATTATTATTATTATTATTATCATCATCATCATCATTATTATTATTATTATATATGTATATATAGACTTACTATTCAAACATAAATCTAATTTAAAGTATTTTTTGATGTTTTAGTGAAACTTAAAATTATAAATATTAATATTTATTTTTACTTATCATTTATAATTCACTTGTTTATATTATTAATTTGATAATTAATAATGTATGAGTTCTGATTTTCAGAATTTAAACTTATGTTAAAGTTAAGTACAATTTTATTTTATACCAAAACAATATTATCACTAACTAAAATATTATTATATATTCATATAAATGTATGTATGTATACATGTATGTATTTATATATGTATGTATGCGTGTATATATGTATAATCATGCAACAATTAATAGATTTTAATAAATGAATGATGAGTCGAAATAAATATTACATATTATCATCTAAATGATTTATACTAAATTTTTGTTTATAAAATAAATATGTATTTATTATAAATATATAATAATGAGTTAAATATAAATATGCATAGTAATGATGTGTTAACTAAAATGAATAGATATTAATGGTTGAAAATAATATTTAATAAATAGCAATGAAAGTATTAATGATTAAATTTTTGTTATATAATAATGAGGTAGATATGAAGTATTAATTATGTAATAATAAATGAGTATTAATGGTTGAAATGAATATTTTATGAATATTAAATATAGCATTTATGATTAAATTTGCTCATTGAACCCCTATATTGTGATATTATATATAACTAGCTCTATAGCCTGTGCAATGCACGGGCATGCTTTAAATTGTACGAATTGATCTTGATTTAACTCTAATTATTGACTGTATATATCTGTTATAACCTGGTGGACATATGATGTATTTGTTTGTGTATATGAGGAGTAATTTTTGGGGGTGGGGTAGAATTGTTGAAGAACATGTTCTTCGACATTTGACATTAAGCTGACATAATATTTATAGTGGTATTTTTTGTTGTACATTGCTGGGCGACCCATAGGGTTGCTGTAAAATTTTTGTAGTTGCTTGTATTACAACAGATTATAGTAGTTTGTTCACATATAATTTCATTTTATAATTGTCATTTGAATTTAAGTCTAGATTTTATACTCTTGATCTTAATAATTATTCCCCCTCTCTCGTTCAATATTAACAAATACACATCTCTATACATGTCAGGCGTCTCCTGATTGCATTTGATACAAAAACCTTACCATGATTATCCGTTTTAGTCGATTCCATCCTTTCACTCTTTGGCGTGTGAGGACGCAACCAAAAATCAATATAAATCAACAAGATCATATGTTTTATAAATACTATAAGCTAAACCTTATAGTATCTTTTTTAATAATTAATTCATAAATATTTCAAAAAAGTAAGCAGCAACACTTGAGAAAGAGAATGACCCATTAATTAGTCTAGGCGATAGAGTAAAATAAGAATATATCTTGGAGGTCCACTACTTAGACGCAATGTAATCTTTAGCCAGTGTCATGCATATAGATACTCCAAATATGTACAAAGTATTGATTTATTCATAATTATTTTATGTATTTGCAGGCTAGAAATGTGATCGGAATTATTTTATGTGTTTCTGTGTTAAAAATGTGATTGATATGAGTCATACAACACTTGATGTCCTCTACAAGATGGTATTTATATACATGAAAGTTCTGTATTTTGTTATCTTTGTGTGAATTTGAACTTATTTGTACCATACAATTAATACTTAAATTATGACATAGGTATATACAATTTATTTAATAAGATATACGAATAGTTACAATGCAAATGCATGCTTAATACATACATTTTTTAGTTCATATATTTTTAATTATTTACTTTGTAAATTTTATTCTGGATTTAAATATTAGTATTAATGTGATAAATGGTATATGTTAGCAAATCGTGTGATGAAATATCATTGATAAGGTGTGACGAAATTCATCGAAATTAATGACAAACAAACAATATTTTTGTAATAATAAATTCAATAGTAATTTAAATATATTGCCACTTATTTATAAAATAAGAGAAAATAACTGATAATACCTATTTTTGGGTATACCTTGACCAAATATACCTGTTGTCGTTTTGTTGGCCCTAAATAACCACCTAATGCACTAACCACAATAGTGTATTTATTTTATGTTACAGAGAAATATGTACTCATCTCTCCCCTCAATCTCATCCCCTTCTTCTTTTTTCGTCATAACCGCCTCCAACGACCACTCTAGGTGGTTCTTTCTCTTTTCTCTTTCTTGTCCATATTTATACTTGTACTTGGTAACTCGCCGTTATGAGTCATTGAATGAACTGAGTCATTTAGATCTCAATTAGCAGAACTAATTCTCCATCATCTTCAGTTGGTGTTATTCTTATTTACTCTTACCTTGTACTTATAGCTTTGTTGGATAATTTGAAGACTCAAATGGTATATATAGACAAATTTATTGGAATGGATGTGAGTATCGCTGCATATGTTATGTCCATGGTTACCCCCTTCTGAAGTAACCAATCTGCATTTCACGTGTACCTCTAATCTATCGAAATTATACGGAATTTTATTTAGCGTATGATTGTTATACGTTATTGATGTTCACATATGAGAGTTGATTCGATATCTAAATTTACGTGACACAAAGATATGTTAATTGACGTGATGTATTTAGGTGATAAGACACTTGATTTTCCGTGTTTGCTCAATATTTTGGTCACCTCCATCTCAGATTCAGCAATTTGGACCGCCCTTTTCCTATTTTAGTTATATGGGGTCATTACCCATAAAATAAGATGATTTTGTAATCAGGTTTCTCACATATTAATTTTCGCTAACTGCAAAATAAATATTATAGAAGTAATAATATAAGGATATAAATGAATAGATATTAATGGTTGAAAAAAATATTTAATAAATATTAATGAAAGCATTATATATTTTATGTAATAATTGAACCACCATGTTGTGGTATTATATATTAATGAAAGTCTTAATGATTAATTGTGTTATTCAAAAATGAGTTATGAGTTAGATATAAAGATAAGTATTAAATATGTAATAATGAATAAATATTAATGGTTAAAATAAATATTTTATGGATATTAAATAGAGCATTTATGATTAAATTTGCTCATTGAACCCTTATGTTGTGGTATTATAGATAACTAGCTCTATAGCCCGTGCAATGCACGGGCATGTTCTAGATTTCATTTGTCTCCAGTTATTGACTGTATATTCATGTTATCGCCGGTGGACGGATGATGTATTTGTTTGTATATATAAGGAGTAATTTTTGGGGTGGGATGACATTGGTGAATGACATGTTCTTCGACATTTGACATTAAGCTGAAACAACATTTGTAGTGGTATTTCTTGTTGTACACTGCTGAAGGCAATCCATGGAGGTTGCTGTAAAAATGTTTGTGGTTGTTTGTACTACTACAGATTATAGTAGTTTGTTTACATATAATTTTGTTTTATAACTTTTATTTGAATATAAGTCTTCTAAAATTTTTATTTTTGACCTTAATAGCTCTTCCCCCTACCTCGTTCAATATTAACAAATACACTTCTCAGGACATGCTAAGCGCCTCCTGGTTGCATTTGATATAGAAACATAATCATGGTTATCCGTTTTAGTCGATATCATTCTTTCACCCTTTGGCGTGTAAGTACGTAGCCAAACAACAATATAAACCAACATGATCTATGTTTTATAAACATTATAAGCTAAAGCTTACGGTGTCTTTTTTATTAATTAATTCATAAATTTTTAATATTTCAAAGAACTAAGCAGCAACACTTGAGAAAGAGAATGATGCATTAATCAGTGTAGGCGATAAGGTAAATAAGAATATATCTTGGAGGTCTACTACTTAGACATGGTGTAATCTTTAGTCAGTGTCATACATGGATATACTCTAAATATGTACAAAGTATTGATTTGTTCAGAATTATTTTGTCTATTTGTAGGTTAGAAATGTGATCGGAATTATTTTGTGTGTTTATGTGTTAGAAATGTGATTAATGAGTACCAAAACACTTAATATCGCTACAAGTTTGTATTGTACTTATATACATGAAAGTTCCTTATATTATTATCTTTATGTGAATTTGAACTTATTTCTACCACATAATTAATACTTAAAGGATAAAAGGGGTACATACTGTAATAACCCGAAATTTTGGACTAATTTGAAAATTTCTGATGAATAGTAACTTTGCTGATTAAGAAATATAATCAGGTCACACTATATAGGACGTCTTGAATGGAAATTCTGAGT
>PHNY01139222.1:22193-37608 GCA_003724115.2 Anethum foeniculum
CCGAGCACTCCCTCCCCCAGCGTATACATCCTGCTGGGACGGAGGGAGTAGCTATGAAATATGTACAATCGAACGGATTCACAATATTTTGATTTTATATTTATGCTCAAGTGTTATGAAATGACAGATTTAAACTAATTCGGTAAGCGAGTAAAATTACATTAATAAAATTCTGATTAACTCAGGGAGTGTCACCAAATTTGCATGACATTACGAGAAAACAAGTGTAAAGTAAGATTATTTTGAGTATCGTACCAAAATATCTAAAAATATTGATGGCGGCCTAAAATACATATCAAACATACATACAAGAATTTTGTATTTAGTCTTTTAAAATTTAACAAAAAAAAAAAGATATATGTAATATGTGTATTCATCTTAGGGTCTATTTGGCTACCAGAAATAAGTCAGCTTATGACTTATAAGTCCGCAACAGCTTATCGACGAGTGTTAGTCGACCAAACTTATAAGTCGAATTTATAACTTAGACGTTGATAAATTGAATGTTAGTAATGATGTACTTTTTCTCAACTTATTTTTATTTTTCATTTTTTTATTAACTTTTGTTTTAAAATATAAATTTTCAAATGTTAATCTAATTTGAAATAATTATATCTAAAAATTATTTATTTTAATTAATTTAAGTAAAAAAAAATCTAACTTATAAGTAAAATTGTCCACACTTATATAACTTATAAGTATTTATCTACTTATCACTTATAAGTCACTTATTCATTTTAAGTTATAAGTTACTTATTTTAAAATTTGCTAAACGAGCACTTAGTCTTTCGGTAAATATGCATTTCAACAATATATATTTCGTTAAAAAGATAAATTATGCGTGTCGTATATGCATATTTTTTTTTAAATTTTAAAAAACTAAATACTCATCCCCCATATATGTATTTTGTGGGTGTTTTGGACGGTTGCTCCCGTTTATGAGTATTTTGGACAGCTAATATTTAAAAATGATATATTTTGCTCAATCTTTCTATTAATGTTACTATTGTATAAATTTTTTTTAATAAATAATCATACATAAATAAATATTAAATTAAAAAACCTATATGTTATATTATTACCTCTATTAAACATAATAAATATTTTTGCCAACTAACATCTTTTAAGATTTTTAAATTGTAATTTGTAACATATGATATCAGTGCGCTCAATAAATAAAAATCAAGATATATTATTTTATTTACATACTTTTACTTTTCAGTCAGAAAATAAATACCGTGAAAAAAAATTGACAGATAATATCATCCCAACTTACTATCTCTTCTATCGTCATAATAAATAAATCTGTTATATAATCTCTTGTAATCAAAATCAAATCTACATGTAATCTCTATTCTTTACTGGACCAAACAGATATTTTATAATTTGAAACATATACGAACAAGTTATCTAGAAAGAAACATCTGATTTTTGCTGAAAAATATATAAAAATTGTTGAATAAATATCCAAAACAATCTCAATGATTTTGATCTAAAAATTACTTTCAAATAAAACAAATATTCATACGCTTAAAGTAAATTATTTTTTAGTTTTAACTACTGATTTCAATATCAAATCTTACAAAAATATTATTTTTTTAGTTTAGAGTCAATAATATGCATAAATTTAAAGGAATTACAAATAATTATCTGACCTTTACGATAATAGGACATATTATAAAAATTGATAGTATAATAATATAATAATTTTTAAAGATATCGGTATTCAACAATTATTCCAAAATTTGATGCGTTTGATTTGGATTTGACTTGATCCTGCTGACTAAAGAATACTAACCTCCCTCCTGGATAATAAATAGAGGGTTAAATCCGCTGATCTTACCAAACGGACACATGGGTTAAGATTTAAGATCATCAACAATACATACATTATTTTATTTTCAAGCATATGTCATGACTCGTGTGTGTGTGTGTTTTAAAATATCAAACTATAAATAAAACTAAAACATACCTCTAGTCAGCCATAGACTAATGAAATATACTGCTACTACTAATTTACTACTCCTACAAGTACTAAAAATAGATACAGGATAGATACACACAATACAACTCATAGAAAAAAAATACCCATTTGCCTCTTCAAACCTACTCCTCTGGACTCTTCTCAGAACTCTCCTTTTTTGGTGTTTCTCAATTCTCTTCCTTTAGTAAACATCGCCTCTTTCAGCCCCTTTTCATTGAATCTTTCTACTCTTTCAGTCTTTGTTCAACAATATAACAAGGAAATTCTACATCTTTTGCACTCTTGTGAGGTGTTTGACCATAATTCATGCATACCCAGGTGAGAAAATTGGATGATTCTTTCAGATTTATGTAAAGTTTGAGTCTTTATTGAATTTTATGTTTGGGTTTGGATTTATTGGTTGATTAGTTTGGTTGGTTTTGATTGGTTTTGATTTGATTGTGATTGGTTTATTAGCTGCCATGTTTATTTTTTGTGGGTGTGAAATTGAGTAGATCTTGTTTTTGAGGGGTAAAAATGTGATTTTCTTGATATTTTGCTTGATGTTTGTATTGGATGGTTGAATTGAGTAATTGAATTGTGGGGTTTGTGAAATTCTTTATAAATTTTGATGAAAATGGAAACTTTTGATTGTTTTTTTTTGTTGAGATTGTGGTTTTATTTTTAGGATTCTGGAATTTTTTGATAAATATGGGAACTTTGATGGTTATGTTTGAGATTATGGTTATAGTTTTAGGAATCCTGGATTCTTTGATAAAAATGGGAACTTTTGATTGTTTTTGCTGAGATTTTGGTTTTGTGTTTAGGGTAAGAGTTGTGTTTCTGATTGTGTTGTTTCATTTGGTTTGGATTAGGTTTTTATGGGTTGAATTGAACTTGAAGAATGATGGGTAATTATTGTCAAGGTGAAGAAAATTTTGTTGATGCTTGTGAAGAGGTCAGTTCTTTGAGTTCAGGTTGCTCAGATGACTGTTGTGGTTCTAATGGAAACTGTGTTTCTAATAGTTTTAAATATGAGTATTGGACAAAGAACATGGAAACTGTTCACGAACGGCGTGAGAGATTCTTGAGATGGATGGGATTGAGTATGAATAGGCATCCGAGTGGGAGTGAGGAGCTGGGTGATTGTAATGAACTTAAGCCGAATGGAGATAGGATTGGAATGAATGAACCAGTGCACTCAGGTTTGATAGATCGATTTATGTCTTGCCGTTCTTTTCTGTCTTGTCAGACCAATGAGGATTTAGAGTCAGCACAAGCTGATGCAATGGTGGATAATCCTATGCATAGAATCAGAAATCTGGATGATGGCTCAGAATTTCTAGTAGATGAATTGGGTCCTGATGGAATGCTTAGCAAACTACGCGTTGTGGGCACAGATCGGAAGGTAACAGCTGAGGAGTTTCAGAAAGCTGTTGGTTCATCCACTTTTGTCCAGCAGTTCTTGCAGAAGAAAAATGACACATGCAAATTGGTGGATGTAAAGAAGAAAGTAAAGAGTAGTTGGCTCGAGAAGTTAGGTGCAGTGGCACGAAAAATTGATAGGAAAGGGGAAGTCAAATCAAAGCACGGAAATGGTGTTGACTCTGTCCGTGTTCGTTTGCATAAGAAGCACTTGAAAGAGTTGTCAGCTGTTCATGCCGAACAAGATTTTCCTGCACACCAAGGCTCAATCTTGACTATGAAGTTCAGTCATGATGGCCAGTACCTAGCCACAGGCGGTGAGGACAGAGTAGTGCGTGTCTGGAAGGTAGTTGAAGATGAGAGGCAAAACACATTTGAGATTTTAGATAATGATCCTTCGTGTCTATACTTTTCATTGAATCATGTCTCGAAATTAACTCCACTTAATGTGGATAAAGAGATGATCAGCAGGGTAAAAAAATTAAGCAAGTCGAAATCATCTTGTGTTATTCTTCCACCTAAGATTTTTCGAGTAATGGAGAAACCTGTGTACGAGTTTTATGGACACAGTGGTGAGGTCTTGGCTCTCTCCTGGTCTGTGAAAGGGGTGAGTATAATAAATGATATCTTTGTTGTATCCTTTGATCACAGTTACCTGTGACCTACCATTTCTAATAGTTTTTTTTATTTGTATATTTTTAGCATCTGCTGTCATCCTCTGTTGATAAAACTGTTCGTATATGGCAAGTAGGACACCGCCAGTGCCTTGGAGTCTTTTCTCATAATAATTACGGTGAGGCCTAATTATTGTTTTGATTAAATTTTGTTAAATTCATTTAGTCTCGACTTTCGCTAGTTCAGAATTCTAATATTTCTTCCAATTCTATGCATCATTCCTTAACAAATGTTACTGAAATACTTTTATTACCATCGGTGCAGTTACATGTGTAGAGTTCAATCCTATAGATGATAACCTTTTCATCAGTGGTTCGATAGACGGGAAAGTACGCATCTGGGAAGTAGAGAGGTGTCAAGTAGTTGACTGGATTGATATTAAAGAAATAGTTACGGCTGTGTGTTATTGTCCAAATGGCGAGGTTAGAAAGGCATCATTGATCATTTTTACATCTATATCAAATATTTAATAACTGAAGAATTATTGTCTTAACTTGTTTCATCCTTTGATTGCCACAGCAAGGCATTGTGGGCACAATGGACGGTAACTGCCACTTTTATGATATTTTAGGTGCGCACATTTTTGTAATTATCTTTTTACGTTTCAGCTATTTGTTTCTTCTTGCAATGCACTTCCGAATTTCTAATCCATAAAACAGTATCTGGTTCTGAAATGATGAACATTCACCATGCGTTGCTATTGCATGTATTCAAAGAGCCTATATGTTCTTGGTGGTCTTGTCTGCCTCTTTTTTCAAGAGTACTATTCAATATACAGCATTTCGTTCTTTTTCACTTGTATGCCAGTACATCATAAATATAATTTTTTATAATCCCTTGATGGCGTTGTGGTTTACCAATTACGTGAACGTGCCTAGATTTATAAACATGCCCTGAAATCAATAGTGTAGAATTGCCGCATCAATTTGCCTAGGCTCTAGGAAATGACTCCATTTCATTACGGAAGTAAGTTTTCCATCCGGGATGATGTAGGATCTATGTTAATGTGAAGAGGTTTGCGGTGACTTCTGTGGATGGCAATTTCAATAAATACCCAACAATGCGAGAATTTAAAATAGTGTCTGTCGTGGTAGTTCTTAGCAACATACTTTATCGCGTCGAGACTTTGACAAAGTTTTCGCTCAAAGAAATAGAGATTTGTCTTTGTATGATGTTTCTTATTTTAGCAAGTTGAATGCTATCAAATACCTAAAAAATGATGTTTTCTTCATTAGAGTATTGAATTATATATAGATAAAGTAATGCAATTATCAATTATTATTATTATTATTTAGTTAAACTGATGCTAGATTTTTCTTTCTGTGGGTAGATAATTGCTTGCATATGGGTACTCAAATCTGTTTACACGGGAAAAAGAAGTTCACTGGCAAGAGGGTAACTGGATTTCAGGTAGTTGCACACTTGCACTTATCTTTTTGGAAGATACAAGTGCTTTCTTACAAGCAATTCTCACATTTTTTATTTTGTCCAGTTTTGCCCAAGCGATTCAAGCAAAGTGATGGTGACTTCTGCTGACTCCCAAGTTCGAATACTTAGTGGGGTTAATGTCATGTGCAAATTCAAGGGTGAGTACCAACTATTCTGAGCTATTTATTATCAACCACTAAATTTGATGGGGGATATTTTCTGTTGTTCATGGTGGTGTTATGTTGTCCTAATGATTGTTACATTGGTCCCCATCATTATTAGGCACTTGGAATTCAGGTAGCCATATGTCTGCATCTTTCACAGCAGATGGAAAACACATCATCTCTGTTTCGGAGGACTCTAACGTCTTTATGTGGAATTACAACAGCAAGGACCAAGGTACTACACCCAAAAACATTGTCTCATCTGAGAGCTTCTTATCTCACAATGCTGCGGTGGCTATACCTTGGTCCATTCCACGAACACTCCCATCCCCGACATTTTCAGGTGATGATCATCCAGGAAGTGTATCAAGAAATAAGCATATAAATGAAGATTTGCAACAAAAAATACCCGGGACCTCCCCCGATTGCTTTTCTATGAGCCGAGGGTTTTCCCTAGAGTCCTTGTATAGGAGCCCCCCTACATGGCCAGAGGAAAAATTACCCAGCTCAAGTCCAAAGGCTGTCTCATCTTCTTTGCGCAAATTTGAGTACAAGTTCTTGAAGACTGCTTATCAGAACACATTTAATTCTCCTAACTTGTGGGGTCTTGTTATCGTAACTGCTGGTTGGGACGGTAGAATTAGATCGTACCTCAATCATGGTTTACCTATTCTTCTATGAAATCCCAGCAAAATAACCATGGTTTTGCAAGTGTAGTCTCTTCCAGTTCCAGGTGTATGTCTATGCACCCAAGTTTAGTCTCTTTCAGGTGTTTGTCCAGGCATCATGTGTAGATAGATAGGTTATAGATACGTATATAATAGAAATCAAATTTTTGGGTGCCTTGGTGGCCCCTTAATAGATGGTAAGGCGGAGCTGTGCCAAAAATCTTGGCATACAAATTTCGCCAGTTGTCAACTATGAGTGGCTCTAATTTATTTTGTACCATAATCATTTTCAAATATCAATCATATATGATTCTTTAATTTGTTATTGACCATGTTAGTTTTAGTGATGTGAGTTGAGAATTATAGAGGTGGTCATGTGCTCATGGACCCATTTGATTTATTTGTAGTTAAAGCATATGAATTTGTTCTTTGTATGATAGCTAGATGTCCGATTTCAAGAACATTTCGCATGCGATTTGCTACTGTATCTTAATAGTGACTACTTTACATACATTATGTGCAGTACTTGCTGTTTTCTTAATCATTAATGTATTTGTTATCTGCCTTCAATGATCTGTTGCTGTGATCTTTTATTTGATTATTTTGGAGGCTTTTAGCCCGAAAGAAACTTCAATCCCATAGTTATAGAATTCTGTATTCTGGAATGATTTAGGCTAATGGTTTTCGTTGCGCATGGTGGTTGAAATATATGTGCTGTTTTAGAAGGGGTTACCCCTTTTAAATGCTATTGCTGGTAATTATAATACTCCCTCTTGGAGTATTTTGCATGTGAATTTGTTCTTTGTTTGGTTGATATATGTCTGATATCAAGAACAGTTTGCAAGCGATTTGCTACTGTAGTTTAATAGTGATTAGTTTACATGTATTATCTGTGCAGTACTTCACGTTTTTCTTGATTGTTAATGTGTTTGTTATCTGCCTTCCATGATCTGTTGCTGTGATCTTTACTCGATCATTTATGAGTCTTATGAATGCTATTGCTGATGATTATAATATTCCCTTTAGATGGCACAGTTCAGTTTTTGTGGCTCGAAACCCAAAAGCATGGTAAATTATGAAATTGGTTTTTCATTAAGTGCTGAAATTTATAAATTTGGATCATTTTGATTGATGTAGTTTTTGTGCATGCGGGTTCGGCGCTACTTAAGAAAAAGATCAATCAAAATAAGTAAACTTATAAAATTTTATGCTTATTGTCATATCGTGTGTTCTTTGACACAAGGTAGAAAATTGGATAATGAAATTGAGTTGTAGAACTTGAAAGGAATCCTGAAAATCATCAAAAATTGAACAATTCGAAAACTATACAACAGGGCGAGGAATTGGAGGTTTCTAGATATTAGCATTATTCTACTTTAACTTTTCCACCCATAAAGTTGATGCAACAGAAATCAGGAGACATATAGGTGAGCCATTACTGGTCTTCAACTGCATCGAAATGTCAATATCACTTTTGTAAAAATAAAATGAAAAGAAGCTAGCAAAATCACTTTTGTAAATTTATAAATTACCACTTTCGCAAATTTAAACAACAGGAACCCCACGTCTCTTATTCTGCTTCTCTCTTATCTACAGACTCGAGATGAAATGTCTTTTTCGAGCTAATATCAAAGCATTGGGCAGCTAAATCTAATCCCAATAAGAAATGTCCACCAAGCATAGCATTCACTTTAATAACTAAAATACAAAGCTCGATCCTCTAATCCTGCAAACATGAGGACCAGGTTTCATGACAAATAACTGGTGGAGCATGATAATGACATCCCTTTATTTTGGATTAATGATTAAGACATTTCATTTTGGAATAGTGCAATACATAATATAGTCTAAGTAAACATTATAGGACATTTCACAAGGTTAAGAATAATTTCAGTAGACCACCCACCCATTAAATATTAGTATGTTTAACAGGTAACTTGCTTCATCAATTTCACAACAGATTATTTACATCTCCTTCAATACACAATAAAAACCAACTGGCGATATGTCTGTCCTCGACGATAAATTTTGCCTGCAGCAGCGGGATTCTTGACATTATTTTTCGGACAGAACAGAGAAACAGCCTCTCATCTCAAAAGGGCCACAGGTCTCCCCACTGAGATCCTTTTGCTTGCTTATGCAGTGCAGGATTTTTACTCTTTGTTACAACAATCCGCTCGAACACACCCTCTGATCCCTCGCGATTGATTGCTCGACAAACATCCATTTCAACCCGCTTGCCCCTTTTTTGGGGACTGTAAATAATTCTTCCCCAACCACTCCCGAGATCAGCACGACTGACTTCTCCATCTTCATCTTCATCAGCATCATTTGTGATATCAGAGTCGCAGGAAATGGGATCCTCTTCTTCTGGAACAATCTCAGCATCTGAATCAAGCTGGTCATCTGTCAATATTAAGCAAAAATCTAATTAATATTTTTAACTAACAGATTGTGTAGTGTTTTGCAAAGCTCCAGCAACCTGAATAGACAAGTGAGTTTTTATTGCCCAACTTGTAATCAATATTAACTTGAGCATGAAGGACATACCCAAGTCAATCTCAAAATCTTCTGGATTTCGCTTATCATGCTGCTCCTTCAACGTATCAAACTTCACACCATCAAGTGGCCAAGATTCTCTGTTCATTACAAAATTGCAACAATAACCAAAAATACAATAGAAACAGATTAGAAAGGAACATTTAATGTGCATTAAGCTACAACACAGATACATTATATAAATGTGAATTTTATTTGCACACATGATGAATCATAAACCCTGTACTTGCCTTGGTCGTTGTCCTCGTCTGAAGGCAATAAAACAAAATTTTTCATCCTCAAAGCCACGTAATGGTTTGCCCTTGGATCTCTATATATTATAAAAAAAGAATAAATATAAAAAGAGAGAACCGTGGGATACATATCTGCCCTGAACTCTTAAGGTCTATTACAATCTGTAGCATGAACAGTGAAGAAAGATCCAACACAATTTGACAGAAAAGAGGGTAAAATCTACCATATAGATGGGCAGATGAATGAAGCAATGCCATATTTTGCATAAGATAGGGACGTATCTCCTGTTTATTTATGCAACAACCACATGTATTTCTGTTCAGCAATACATGTGGTTAAATCCCAGAATAGATGATCTAACAACTTAAAAAGCCAAATATGTATATGCACTTGCTTCATATATTAACCTTATAAGCACGTTGCGATGTTGTCCTCTCCAGGCGTTGAACAAAATGACAATATTTTCCAGTCTTATGCAAAGGGCAAGCGCCATCATGAGGGCACTACAATGATAAAACAATCCAATGTCAAAGTCTCAAAGACAAAACAAGTAATCCAGGAAAATTGATACAACTAAGAGAAGATTCAACTCACTGGAGCAACTATATGCGCATCACTTTTGAGAGTCATAAAATCTCTAGAAGCATCATTAGGTGTATTTTCCAATTTGCGGCATTTCTGAGGTACCATGAAGATAATAAAGCTCAGCTTCATAAAATTTGACATGAAAGACTCCCTGGGTAAAGTAAAAATCAAGCTTTTCAAGTAGAGTTAAGAAAAGGACATCATCTATACCCTTTTCTCCTTCCATAGAATATGAGATCGCATTTGAGATATAATATTAGCTCCATGAGGTGTTCCAGGCTCGACCAGAACCTACTCCATATAGAAGATAATTACAAGAACCGATTACTCAAAGCATTTTAGAAGATATATTATGAAAAATTAGGGAATCAGGAATTAACCTGTAAAAAAACAAACATTAGCAGTGACATGCCTCCATGTCACATATCAATACAATGACGATATAAGAGTACGACAAGTATTATTTAGGTTATAATTACTATTTAATTATACTATCTGACTGTGATTTGTCTAACACAAACAAAACAAAATTTAGGTTCCTTCTTATTTGAAAAATAAGATATTGTAAAGTTGGATAGACACTGAAGATGGAAGAGGTGCAGTATGCGGCGCAGATATATTATTCTGTTGCTTATAGTGGTCATCTGGAAATAACGAAGACATACTTCAACAGTGATTAATAAGTTGAAAGTTCAAATCAAACTTTCACCTATAGTTTTTATTAAAAATGTTTAAATGTTCTGCAAACAAGATTATCATGGGAGAGGTTAGTGTAGGACTTCGCAATGCTCGTTTTGGGTTCATAGGCTGTGCCATTTGTCTCACATGTTTCCTCTATATTATTTATGCCACACTGATGGTCCTCTTCAGGGTACTCGTCAAAAAATATAAAAATTCACATCAATAATATAGAATAGACAACACTGACTCTTATATAAATTAAAAATCCTATATACAGAAAGCTTCTCCAACTATAAACCAACTTTACAATATCCTTTAAGGTCTGACGTGTGTATTTATGTATAGCAGTAATCTTATGGAACAAAAAGTGAACCGGTAAAGAGAATAGTTCTGCAGAAAGTCAATTAAAAAAGGAGGTAACTCTAATTAATGGGGAAAAAGAACGAATATACACCCAGTTGGGGCAGAGTGCATCCATATATAAAGAAGAAGAAGAAAAAGAACGAAATCCAGTTTTAACAAAAGAGTTAATTAAGTTCCAAATTTTGGTTTTCGCGTGTTATCTTTAACAAAGACTAGATAATTATATCTATCAACAACAATATATAGTGGAGGATTGAATTCACTTTGAATAGAAAGAATTGGAACTGCGCTATCTGTTAAGGGGTTCCTTGAGATCAGGCTGTGAAAATACTTGAGCATTCTCACAAACTAGCCCAGCCAGTTGTATATTTATCTAAAATGTCAACAAAGCCTAAATAGACGAACAGGAAGAAAAAGGGGTGGTCTATAAAAATTAGTGGAAGGACATGATAACATCCAATGAAACTGGGAAGGATGATCATAAAATAAATATATCTGCATACAATTTTCTTTAATTGCATATATGATTAAGCAACCTTATTATGATTGACCCAAGCATAAACTTGTAATACAAGATACTTATAACGTGCATTGCTATTTGCATATTAACCCCAAACTTAGGTATGTAATAAGTCACCACAATACTTAGAGATTTAAGACTCACCAAAACATCCTGAGTCAGATCCCAAAGCTGGCGAACAATAGTTATTCTGTCTTTCAATGAGGGTATTTCTCCAAGAACATAAGACTTCACAGAAAGTAACAAAATATCATCAGCTTTTCAATCTTATTGCTCGGAATTTAACGCATTGATAAAAGAACAAGGCACTAATGCACACAGTCATCGAGGGGTTACGTGCGAGCAAAGTGATTTGTACAACTTATTGCCTAGAGAGACAAAGATATAGCATAAATTCGGGAATGATCGGAATTTTAAGTTAATAACTTGTCAAGCATAGAGATGTGGTCTGATCAGTTTGTGTAATTTAAGTCTTGCCTTCCTAATGCTTTAATATGCAAACAAGTCGTGACCACGTGCAAACATATGATTTCAGGTACGAGGGAAAAGTGATGCGTACATATACACCTTATTGCATAGCGACATGAAGGTATAGACTAGCCTAACATGTTCGGGCTCAAGCCAGGCCTAAGCTATGAAGTCGTACTTAGGCCAGTAAATTTGTATGTATATTAATTTTGACTCCAGATCTAGCTAACAGCATCCATCTCTTTTAATTTTCTTTTTTTTTTCTTAAATCAAAAGTCTGCGCATTTCAAAGAATCCATCGCAACACACACCACAAACTTTGTTCCTCTCAGCCTAATGCAAGCAACTCTTCAAAGTCCAAAGTCACCATGCCTCGAACGAAGTCATCGCCCAAGATAATATATAAAATTTAAAGTGTTGCAACATAGAAATATCCTACTTTTAATGTTTTGTCAGCAAAGCAGTGTAACTAGAACATAGTAAACTTACTGCAATGACAAGGTCGTGCTCCCGGTCTGCCTTATTAATGCTCTGCGTTAGGGCTTGAATGCTGCTATAGCTCTGAATAAGTGGCAAATCCTTCAGATCTACAACAATTATTTGTAATCAAGTTAAAGCTTCTATTTGGATGTTTAAACTGCTAGCTGCATTTCCAAAGTCGATGATGCAACAGAGCTTATGTCTGAATTGTGCAAATATATATCGACGAAAGATATGCAGAGGAAAATTATAAAAGTAGAATAAACAGCAAAGAAAATATGATCTGAAATCTTTAATAACACGTGGGGTTGACACATTTCAACACTAATGAAGCATCAAATTAATTAGCATTAATTTCAGAACTAAATCTTACGAACGTGTGGGTACTAACTAATGCCTCAAATGACATGGTAATGCAGTATATATCACCTTTAATGAGGCTCTTCCCAGCGCGTTGCATTGACTGTGATGGCTCAATCAAATGAATTCTCTCCAAAGATTGTGGCCAGACTTCTTGCACTGCCCTACAGCATTATATTGATGTAAAAGCTAGTAACAAGAAAAAGAAAGAGAGAAAAGCATGTAAAAACCACAAATGCATGTGCGCTTGGGAACTAAAATCAATTGCTCACCACATAGCTGAACCGGTACCAGCACCAAAATCCAAAACCCTGCGTGGAGAGAAACCAGGAACCCTTCTCCGAACCTAAAATTAGAAAACTTAAATCTTATTGTTTCCATGTATAAATAACCAAATAAAAACATCAGAATGCACACATAAGCACTACGCACCCAAATTAACCTCATTCTAAATCTACCAATACTCCTACAGCAACACGGTTCATCTTCAACATCACTACCACATATTTCTTCCTAACATTTCAATTTCGTATCAACTTACAGATCCTTGCAACATATATCATCAACTCTAAACGCGAGTAATTCATACATTTGGCAATCAAAATAAACCATATTACTCCGGACGATCTTCAAAATAACTACCACACACATTCTCGCAAAATTCTAATTTCCTACTGACTTACAGTCCTCACAATCGACATCATCAACTTTGTAATCACGCATCATTTATTTGTACATTGCAATAAAAAATAACTATACAACTCAAATCGATCTTCTCACTACAACATATTTCTTCGATAACTTACAACCCCTCACTATTTAAACAACCTTTATAAAACCGCGAAAATCATAATAATTGTAATTACGAGTAACTTCACCTCACTGAGAACTCTCCGACAAGCAGAGAAAACAGCAGGCATACGAGAAGCAACATACGCAACAGTCTGATCCTCCCTATACTTAAGTCCAGTATCCCCATACGAGCTCTTAATTTTCCACCTTTTCGAACTCTCCATCGACTTAAGAGGATCCTCAACCAACTCTTTCGAAGTTGAGGTAGCTAATTGCAAATTCACATCCTTAATATCATTAAAGGACTCCGATAATCGCAACACATTTCGCTTCATATGCGGTTCCTCTTTCTCTGAAACACCACAATACAACTAAATTTACACATTTCTCATAAATAATTATCTCAATTATCTAATTTACAGTTTTTTAGATTTTAATATAATTGATAATGCGTATTTTTAATCTGGATAAATGAATAAAATTTTCCGGTCCGGAGAGTATTGATACCTTGAAGAAAGGTTTCGATGGCTTGGCGGAGATGAGGTGGCACGACGGCGTAGCGTTCGGATTGTTTGGCGGCGGAGCGGAGGGTCTCGGCGGTGTATTTGGGGAGGGCTTCGGAGATTAGGGCTGCCATTGATTTGAATTTGATGTTTTTTTGCTAAATTTTTAGTTTGATTTTGATGTTGATGGTTTTGGGGAGGGTTTTAGAAAGAGGGGTTTAAGAGATTGGGCTCGGGTTTCAATTAGTACAAGACTACAAGGCCCATCTATGCTCACCTTCCCATTTTTAATGATTTTCGACTTTTTCTCAGGTAACCTCATTTTAACTGATGTTTAAGGTGTAAAAAATGATACTTTCTTATAATTAGCAAATTTTAGAATATAAACCTTTATTTGATATTATAATTGATTTTTTTAATCGATTATAAGTGTAACTTTTCAATAATTTGAAGTACGTGTAAAAAAGTCAAAAATTACTTAAAATAGGCGGGGTGATAGACAAAATTCTATTAATATATTCACGGGAAATTTTACTCGTATAACTAGAAAATATTTATCTTCATCGGAGATGCTATAATGTCCTCTTTTTAAATTAGTGGTAGCATAGCATATCGGGTTTGAACTTTGAATGCATCCAGCTATCTCAAACATGGAGGTCATTTTGCTACTGCTGTAAAGGTAATATCAACTTGTAAAAAACGGAGCTGAAATTGTGTTCACAAGCATGTCAAAAATACTCTGCATTGTCATGTCCCTTCTAGTATATTATTACATCATTGTTTACATAAGCTTCGGTTTGGTCTTGCTGTTAAATGATTGTGAAGTCGGCTGTTAACTTTTCTAATCTTTTTTTCCCCTGATTTCCAACATCATGATCGTGCGTGACCTCGGGATTGCTCAACAATTTAAATGTCTACTACATGAAAGCTTGAAGCCATCTCAGCATGCGTGCCTTAATATTTCTTGGTGAATATCCCGTGCCACAGGAACCAGACTGGGACTGAGTGACCGGAAAGATATATATNATTGGTTATATGTTTGAATTGCGTTCACTTGAACAATCACTGATCGGTATTCCAAAATTTACGTCCGTATCTTGTTGGAAAAATGTTTACATAAGCTTTTTAAATTGCCCATCAGTTCTCTCTGTAGACGAGAAAGACATAACATGTATGTGAAATCATGAGAATAAAAGATATTGTATATATTTTACAGAAAACTACAATTGTCAAATGTCATGAAGGTNTGGTTATATGTTTGAATTGCGTTCACTTGAACAATCACTGATCGGTATTCCAAAATTTACGTCCGTATCTTGTTGGAAAAATGTTTACATAAGCTTGTTAAATTGCCCATCAGTTCTCTCTGTAGACGAGAAAGACATAACATGTATGTGAAATCATGAGAATAAAAGATATTGTATATATTTTACAGAAAACTACAATTGTCAAATGTCATGAAGGTNTTTCCAACAGTATAAGGGCTTTGAAACCCATATTGCTTCTTAGATTGACAGGAAGCCCCTTGAGAACTACACAACAACTCT
>PHNY01139261.1:5616-22256 GCA_003724115.2 Anethum foeniculum
CTGTTTGAGGCTCACAGTTCAAGATATTCTATTCACCCTGGAAGTACAAAGATGTACAAGAATTTAAAGGAGAATTTCTGGTGGCCTAATATGAAAAGAGATATTGCAGAATGGGTGAGCAAGTATTATGTGTGTCAAAGAGTCAAAGAAGAACATCAAAGACCAAGTGGTTTGATTCAGCCATTAGACATTCCTAAATGGAAGTGAGAACACCTTGCTATGGATTTTGTAGTTGGATTGCCTAGGACAAAGGCCAATCATGATACTAAATGGGTCATTATCGATAAGTTGGTTCACATGTATTTGAAGGAGAAATCATGGATCAAGGAGTTCCCGTATCCATTGTGTAAGATAAAGGCCCTCATTTTAATTCAAGATAATGGAGAAAGTTTCAAGAGCATTTCGGAAGTAAGTTGAAAATGAGTACAGCTTATCATCCATAGATGGACGGTCAAAGCCAAAGGAAAATTGAGACTATTGAGGACATATTAAGAGTTTGTGCATTGGATTTCAAAGGAAATTGGGATGAACATCTACCATTGGTTGAGTTTGCTTGCAACAATAGTTACCATGAGAGTATTGGTATGCCCCCTATAAACCTTGTATGGGAGAAAGTGCAGATTGCCTGTAAGTTGGAATGAAGTTGGTGAGTGTAAGATTTTAGGCCCAGGTGGTGTGGTTTTTGTGATGAATTTTTTATGTTTGCTATGTGTAATGATGATTAAACGATAAAGTGTTGCTGCATGTGCTTAATTCGTGATGCATGTTAAAAACTTTGATTTAATTGCTAGTATGTTCATGTTTTAATCTCATTTTTGATTTAAGCTAAGTGTTGATTAGTGGCTAAGTGTGATTTGATAATTATTAGATAGAGTTATGACCGAAAAATTGTTTAATTATAGATGCATGTTATCATATTTAATTTTTGATAATTTCTTGACTTAAATTTGATATAATTTGGTTAGAGAATTAGAGAAATTGTTAAAGTTTAGATTTTTATTATTTATATTAGGTGATCTTGATTTCTTCATTGAGTACGATTTAGTTACATAAATTTCATGGCTAGAATTAGTATAAAAATTGATGCATGTTTACCTAATGATTTTATTTATTATTATTATTGCTTTTTGGTTCAAATTTTTGGATTAATTCGAATAAGGATTAAATTGTTGCCATGATTTAGATTTTTGTGATTTGGTGGATGATTGTTAAGTGATTAATTGTTAGGAATAGAAACAAATTGATGCATGATGATTGTTATAATTTTTAAATTGGTTATTTAATATTTTAATTCGAATTTTTCAATAAATTCGAAGGATATAAATTTTTAAATTTTATTTCTGAAAATTGAGAGCATGTTGAGGTATTAAAAGTCAAGTGGTGAATTATTAGAAGCATGCTAGGATTTAAAAAGAATTTAAAGGAATTAATTTATGATTTCTGGTTAATTCTTAGCTTTAATTCGAATTATTAGCTAAAAATATAAAAAGGAAATTAATTTGTGATTGTTTAAGTTGTTAATGACTCTAGGAAATAATTATAATTTTGTGCAATTTTTCAAAATTAATTTAATCTCTTTTTGATCAGTTTGGTTTGAATTTTTATAAATAAAGAGGATAAATTGAATTTTTGTATATTGTAAAGTTAATTAATGATTAATGATGATGTTAATGGAATAATAAGGTATGCCTTGTTTATGGTCACGTCCTAAAGGTTTAAGTGATCAAATTTAGAGTAAGTAAGTTAGTTTGGAAATTAACATGCCAACTAGGCTTTGACCATATTTGACTAGTGTAAATTAACTTGATAATTTGTTATCCAAACTCGTCCTTTCACGGATTTAGGTTGTCACGTCCAGCAATGCATCAGATACCTGTATTATTCATACAAACCATAGATAATATACATAATTCCGAACTGTCTTTTCCACAGATCCAAGAATCATACAACTTTATTTATTACAAACCACTACGAACCGAAACCACTGTCCCACTGTCTTATTATACATAATATTAGTATTAAACATATTTTGCTTCGTTCGTCTTCAGTGCATACTTCTGACAGCGTGTAACTAAGAGCTTTCCCTTTCCCTTTGGAAGTGGATGGATCATCATGCTCATGTTTAACTGCTAAACAATAATAATTCCAAAGCAAGAGTGAGCATAAAGCTCAGCAAATTCATCATAATTCTGAACTTGAAGCAACAATTTGAAATCACAATATTTTAATCAAAACAGGAAAATTTTCTAACTTTAAAAGATCTGAGCAAAAATACAAATGCCTAACTGGCCAATACATAATAGTTTCCAGAATCTCAACATTCATACTTTAACATTTGAACACAAGAATGTGTTGGTCTTTCACCTTTCTATACCCCATAGCTCGATCAACTACCATGTCTCAAGTATCGACTCTTGTAGGGCTCGCATGTAGCATGATCAGTGCCTTTTAGCGAGTCCCACCATACATTTAAATAATTGCTAACCCGGCCAACTTAAGGCCAATATTATTATCAAAATATAAAATCTTCCATGGTCTACGTTTCCGGACCATGTTGACCAGTCTTGATTAAAAATCCCCGTAGACTACAAATAGAAAGCTTTCCCAAATAGGGATTTGATAAACAATGGATATCCATTTGAACTTCCTAGCGCACAGCTAGAACTTCCAAGTAGATTCCCTTAGTCCGAACAATGGACTAATTTTTTGATATATCAAAGGAATATCCCTTAGCAATGCGAACAATACATTGTTAAATAGAAAAATAAAAGTAACTACCTCGAACTATGAGGAAAGTTTAGCTTAAAATACTCACGAGGTTATCTCGAAACAAAATTATAACCGAATTGAATAAATCTGAATGATTATCACGATGTTAAACAATTTTCGATATTCGCTCTTATAAATAGCCATTTATTTTTCTAACTTGAAAGATAAATCAGTTCGTGATTCCAATAGAAGTGATAAATCCAAACAATGGAATAAATCGAGTAAGAATTAAATGTGACTGACCTGAAAGAATAGGTCTCGTCTAAACTATACAAGAAAAATTAATAAATCGTGTCGATCAAAGGCAATGACTGAGTTCAAGTAAAAAAGAACGGGTAAATATTTGAAACATTATCCGTGGCTTAAAGCCAAATTCAAATCAAATAATATTAAACTTTTCCCTTTAAATAACTCTAGAAAATAGTACCACATTTCAAAAGTATTCACACTTGAATTAAATTTATTCTAAAAGAAAAGGGAATAGATAAACTTGCCTTGATTCGCCCACACGCTAATAAATTGCCACTAAAATATTAAACGAACAATACTTGTCCAAACGGATCCAATCTCCCACACAATTTTCAAATTTCTATTTTCTATGCACGAAATAACATAATAACTAATTGACATATAAAAATAAATAATAAGTATTCCAGCTAGCGCACATACCAAATTAAAAATAATTCAACAAAGGTACTCTCTAAATCACAATATTCGCTTCCAAAAATAACCAAATATTAATCATGAATATAACTAAAATTCCTTAAATAATATTTCCAAAATTTGCATAATTATTTAAATAAATCTTTCAATAATAATTTAATATGTCATCTTACTCACACTAATATTCCAATTTCTTTATATAAATTTATACTCAAGTCCTTATGGCTTCACATTCCTTGAACAAGTCCGCTCTCGCTAATAATTAAAATCCCACCATTTTATTATTTTTATTTAACAAATATCCACCAATTTTCAAATATTGAATCCAATAAATGCATCATTGCTACTATTATCCTTATAGGAGTCTAAAATCCACTTATTATATTAAACTTTAAATTCTTATTTTTTAGTTATCCGAATATGATTAAAATTTTGATTTAAATTACTACATCCCTATGATGTCACAATTGTTTGCTCAAAATATTCATAATTAAATTCCAATTTATTTCTAATTATATAACATTAATATTTTATTCTATTATTACATGAACGTGACATCATCAATGTATCACATATCTTCTTCCTACTTATCACATCACCACCGCCCTCGTGGCCTCACCGTAACACCATAGCCACCACCACCGCAGTGGTGGCTCCGCTTTCTTGGGGCCTCTATGACGACGGTGAAGTCACCGGATGAATTTCTGAATAGATGGATCAGATTCGGAAGCGGCTGTTGCTCTGCGGCGATATGGACTCGACCCGCTCCTACCCACCACGGGGCACCATAGCATGTCGGGAATAAGGGGGACATACTGGACGTAACCACTCCCTTGGTTGGCGGCAGCCCCCCTCTCTCCTGGTTATCACAGCATCGCAACACCATAGCCACCACCACTGTGGTGGTGGCTCCGCTTTAACACCCAAAAAGATGCACAAACACACTACCCACACCCGCACATACAATACACATCCGAAATCAATCTCATCCTCTCTTCTAAATCTCTCCACCTTCCTTCCTCTTTGCGTTCTCCGACTTTAATCGCCACCACCGCCATCGGTGGCGGCTCCCCGTTGCTGGCCAGACACACAAACACACAAACGCACGCCACAACATATACACACGATACAAACACACACTCACATCGTAACACACATAAATTCACAACCCTTCCTTAATTTGTTCCTCTTTCCGGCCAACAAAACCACCTGCCACCACCGCCGAGCCTCCATGGCTGGTGGTGGCCTCCGCCTCTCCCTCATTTTCACCAGTTTACCATAAGCACAAAATGCCCAAATTTTTACAAACCCTAAAATTAATACACATATATTTACACTACCCTTTTGGCCCACTAAAAGCCCACTACTATTTATCAATTGATTTGAAGTGATAAACATACGTACATACAAAAGAAGATCAATGTAGTAACTAACTTACCATATTAACGTCACTATTTAATAGGATAAATATTAAGAATTAAATGAGTAGGAAAGTAAGGAATAGAAATTACCTTGAAGGTGATTAAGGCCTAAATCTTCTCTTGATCTTCACTTACTTAACTCCCTCTAGTTCCTTAAAATCCTTTAATACTTTTCCTAAATCCTTAGTTAGACCTCAACATACTTTCCCCTTTTTCTTTTTTAGCTTTTACTCAATTTTATTTCCGGGTGAACTTGTACAGAATGAAGCTAATGACTAGATTAACTTGTAAATTATGGTTATATATTTTCCAATAAAAAATATCTTCAAATAATAAATATCTTGATAAAAATATATTAGCCCTAGATTTTTTTTCTCTAGAAAATATCTTCTCTAAATATCCTAAAATCTAGAATTATCCTAAGCAAATATCTATCAAAACTTATGGAGCAAACCTAGCTATTTTCATTTATTTTTTAAACCACATAAAAATTATTTACAATTAAAATAATTGGAGTGATAAATAATATTAATAATAAATATAAAGGCTATTTGGCTAAAATAAATTAAGAAAAGTAATTCAATCAAACTATTAAATAAAATGATCACTCGGCCATGAAGAAATAACTAAAAAAATATTTTTTAATAAAATAATTCTTTATTCTGAATAAAATAATTAGTAAATCAAATAAAATAATAAATTATTTAAAATAAAATAATATATTTAGTAAATCAAATAAAATAATTTTGATAGTAATTTTCAGCGATACTACTAACACAACTATAAGATCTCCGCACTCGCTACTCAATACTTTTAATGACTAATAAAAATTTTATAATATTTTGCTCAAGATATAACCTTAATATAGCACTGATAATATTTTGGCTCTCTGTCTCTCTAATCCCTCTCGGTCACACATTTCTCTTTCCTTGTCTGTGCATCTCAAGCCATCTCGGCATCTTCTTATGAACACTAATTTCATCACACTCATAAATTGAAACCTTACTGTAAGAGATACTCGCAACTTCAAACCCTAAATAAAAAAAAATTAAATTTATAAAAATCCCACCTTGGAGTTGGTTTGATCGGTGCCTAATACGTGTCGACCTATCCTTAATTTATTTGTCGACCCATCCTTAATTTGTTTGTATGGTTCGAGTGTTTTCTACAATTAACTCATCGGTAAAGTGAAATTCAAATTTATTTTTTATTTTAACAGGTAGGCTCGAGTACTGGTCCTATTGTTGTTGGTGACTTCGAGGATTTGGTTCATGAGAAGAACAGGTTGTTGGTTCAGAATGCTGAGTATAGGTCTCGTGGGATGCTGAATTGGATGGCTCATGAGTCTTCTAGTAGGATTGATGTGGTAGAGGCTGAGTGGGATGCTCGTGTTAGTGCTATTGATGAGTCAGTCCATAAGTGCCTTCAGGAGATATCTTTGGATTCTAATGCTTTGAATGAGGCTTTATATGTCACTAGAGTTGTTAGATGGGTTTTGTCCGACTTGAGATCTGTTCGTGAGCATAAGGAGGATCTTTAGGGTTGTGAGATTTTGGGAGTGTTGTTAGAGCCCATTTAGAGTTGTTCTTTTCTGCGCCTATGTGGCTTGAGTAGTTTGGTTAGATGCCGGATTGCTCGTGTTATCATTTAGATTCTCCGTAGTTGTTCCTGTAGCAGCTGGTGGTAGTTGAGGGTTATTTTCATTGTTTACCCTTTTCTTTAACCATCAGTCAGATAGTTGTTGCACTTTTCCTTTTAGACTTTGATTTGTACTAAAGCTTTGACTTATTTATCCTATGCATTTCCTTTCCTTAATCATTATTTACCATACTGTCTTTACTTTATAACTGTTTCCATATTATTGCGAACCTTGGTTCTATTATTAATTTATTGAACCCAGTTCTCGTTATCTTTTCTTTTTCATATAACCTTGTTTCCTTTCAGTACTTTGTTGAGTAACCTTGTTTAGTATAACTATTTTGTACTTTTTCTTATCTTTGTCATAGTACCTTTGCTTAATCCTTTTGTTTCACTTTCAACCCTATTGTGTTCCCCTTTCGTTTAACCAGTAACCATGAAAATAGTTCATGAGATGACAAGCAATTTATGAAATAATGCAAGGTGCATTAAAAACATTGGAAAATAATGATATGATGAAAAAGGAATTTAAAAAGATGAAAAGTATAACTACTGTTCAAGTATATGATTATGTTATTTGATGAATTGCTTGTCTTCTCATGCCGCCCAAGAAAAAGAGTACCACAACTAGAACCACCATTGATGAGGTCCAGGATCATGTTGATCCTATTTTGGCTCAAATTCTTTTGCACCTGAAACAACAAACAGCTGCTTTAGCTCAACGACTTCCCTAACCCCAGCAGCCACCTCAAAACCAAGCCCGGGTAACCTTTAAAGCGTTTCAAGATACCAATCCCCCTAAGGCTAGAAGTTGGTTACGAGATATGGAGAAAGCCTTTTCTATGGCAAGATTGGGAGATAATTTGAGGATGGAGTTTGCAACCTATTATCTAAAAGCAGAAGCTAGTTATGGGTGGGATTCAACTAAGGTTGTAGCAGGTGATGGTGTAGTCCTTCGATAGAGATTTACTGGAGAAGTATGTTCTTAGTTGTTTGCAAGATCAAATGGAGATTAGATTTCTGGAGTTGAAGCAAGAAGATATGACTGTGTCTGAGTATGAAGCTAAGTTTGATGAGTTATCTAGATTTGCTCCGTATTATATGGATACTGATTTGAAGAAGGCCAAGAGGTTTCAACAAGGATTGAATTCATGGATTCGTAGTCGTGTGGGTTGGTTAGAGTTGAGAACTTATGTTGCTGTGGTGCAGAAGGCCCTGTTGACGGAAAGTGAAAGTGAGACTACTAAGAAGGAGAAAGAGGGCAAGAAAAGGAAGTTTTGAAGTTTTGAAAGTGGATATGGAAAAGGAAGTTTTAAAAACAAGTTCAAGAAGAGGATGATGGTCAATTTGGAAGGAATAAAGGATTTCAGAAGCAAGGAAGTGGTAAGAGACCCCAGTTGGAAAATCGATCTCAGAAGTCGATTAAGCCTCCTTTGCAAGAATGTAAAACTTGTGGTAAGAAGCATCCGGGTAAGTGTCGCAAGATGAATGTAACTTGTTTTAAGTGTAACAAGAAAGGACATTATGCTAGTGAGTGCAATAGCCAGAATGCAACAATGAAGCTTGGTACTGCTTGCTTTAAGTGTGGAAAGCAAGGACATATCTCAAGGAATTGTAAGGAGCCAGTTCAGAAGGACAATGTTTTAAGGTTAACTGCTCAACCTCCACCCTAGGCTTCTCAAGTTCAATCTAAGGCTAGGACATTCAACATGTCAATAAAGGATGCAGTGTAAGATGCACATGTCGTAGCAGGTACACTCCCTATGAATTTAGTAGAGGCTAAAGTGTTAATAGATTTTGGAGCTACCAAGTCTTTTGTTTCTAAGAAATTTGTTGATAAGTTATGATGCGAAATCCTTCCCTTAGAGCAAGCCATGGTTATAGAAGTTGCTAACATTGATATAGTTCCTGTTAGCCAAATTTGTCTAAGTTGTGTTGTTAAGATAGAGAGTCGTCAATTCTTCGCAAACTTGATTCCTTTTGAGTTTAGAGAATTTGATATCATGTTAGGAATGGATTGGTTGACGGATTACAAGGCTCAGATAGAGTGTAAGAATAAGAAGGTGAAGCTTAAAGTGCCAAATGGAGATGAAGTTGTATTTCGAGGAAAGAGGTAAGGAAAGCAGTTTCTGTCAATTATGCAAGTTATGAGAATGTTAAGACAAGGATGCGAAGCTTATTTGGCTTATGTGGTAGATACGAGTAAGAAAACCCCTAAGGTTGAAGATATCCCAGTGGTTAATGAGTTTCCCAACGTCTTTCCAGAAGAATTTCTAGGATTACTTCCAGATCGAGAAATTGAGTTTTCGATTGACTTAGCTCCTAGAAAGGAACTAGTATCAAAGGCACCATATAGAATGGCCCCAGTGAAAATTAAGGAGTTAGCTACTCAATTGCAAGAGTTGTTGGAAAAAGGAGTTTTAAGGCCAAGTGTGTAACCTTGGGGTGCACCAGTTCTGTCTGTGAAGAAAAAGGACGGAAGTATAAGATTGTGACGATTAAGAATAAGTATCCGTTACCAAGGATAGATGATTTGTTTGACCGGTAGAAAGCAACAAGTTGCTTTTCAAATATTGACTTAAGATCTAGATATCATCAGCTTAAGATTAAGCCGGAAGATGTTTCAAAGACAGCATTCAGGATAAGGTATGGACATTATGAGTTTCTGGTGATGCCTTTTGGTTTAACAAATGTTCCCGCGATATTTATGGATCTTATAAATAGAGTTTTCAATAAATACTTGGATAAATTTGTGATTGTATTTATTGATGACATCTTCATTTATTCTTAGACGGAAGAAGATCATGCATAACATTTGAGAACCACTTTAGGGATCTTAAGAAATGAGCAATTGTATGCAAAGTTCTCTAAGTGTGAGTTTTGGTTGAAAGAAGTTCAGTTTCATGGACATGTGGTTAGTGGAGAAGGAATTAAGGTAGACCCTCCCAAGATTGAAGTTGTGTTGAATTGGGAAAGGCCAAGAACCCCAACAGAAGTTAGAAGTTTCCTTGGATTGGCTAGATATTATAGAAGATTTGTTCACGACTTTTCCAAGATAGCCACTCCATTGACTAAGTTGACAGGGAAGAAAGAAAAGTTTGAATGGAACAGCAAGTGTGAAGACAGTTTCCAAGAATTGAAGAAGAGATTGGTGTCAGCACCAATGTTGGTTTTTCCAGAGGATGGAGGTAATTTTGTGATCTTTAGTGATGCTTCTCATATAGGATAGGCTGTGTATTGTTGCAATTTGGAAAGGTTATTGCGTATGCCTCGAGATAGTTGAAACCCCATGAACAAAGATATCTTACTCATGACTTGGAATTGGCAGTTATTGTGTTTGCGCTTAAGATTTGAAGGCACTATTTGTATGGTGAAAAGTGTGAGATTTACACTGATCATAAGAGTTTGAAGAATATTTTCACTCATAACGAGCTCAACATGAGACAAAGGAGATGGTTAGAATTGATCAAGAACTATTATTGTACTACCAACTATCATCTGGGACAAGCAAATGTTGTGGCAAATGCCTTGAATGGAAAAGAAAGATTGAATTGGTTGACTACTTTTGCAGATTTGACTCGAGAAATTGATAAGTTGGAAATAGAGGTGACTATCCCAGATTTGAAGAAAGAAATAGTGTGTACAATCACTTTTCAGCCTGAATTAATGAGAAAGATAAAGAGATGTGAAGAGAAAGTGATGCTTAATGAGAGGAATAGTTTGTCAGGAGAAGAAGTTCATAGTCAAAAGGATGACCAAGGTATTTTGAGATTTGCTTCTCGTATTTGGATTNNCCAAATGTTAAAGAATTAAAGGATGAGATTCTGTGTGAGGCTCACAGTTCAAGATATTCTATTCACCCTGGAAGTACAAAGATGTACAAGGAATTAAAGGAGAATTTCTGGTGGCCTAATATGAAAAGAGATGTTGCAGAATGGGTGAGCAAATGTTTTGTGTGTCAAAGAGTCAAAGTAGAACATCAAAGACCAAGTGATTTGATTCAGCCATTAGACATTCTTGAAGGGAAATGGGAACACCTTGCTATGGACTTTGTAGTTGGATTGCCTAGGACAAAGGCCAATCATGATACTAAATGGGTCATTATCGATAAGTTGGTTCACATGTATTTAAAGGAGAAATCATGCATCATGGAGTTCCCGTATCCATTGTGTAAGATAATGACCCTCATTTTAATTCAAGATTTGGAGAAAGTTTTAAGAGCATTTTGGAACTAAGTTGAAAATGAGTACAGCTTATCATCCGCAGATAGACGGTCAAAGCGAAAGGACAATTCAGACTATTGAGGACATGTTAAGAGTTTATGCTTTGGATTTCAAAGTAAATTGGGATTAACATCTACCATTTGTTAAGTTTGCTTACAACAATAATTACCATGAGAGTATTGGTATGCCCCCGTATGGAGCCTTGTATGGGAGAAAGTGCAGATCGCCTGTAAGTTGGAATGAAGTTGGTGAGCGTAAAATTTTAGTTACAAGAGTTGGTCCAGCAGACCAAGGAAAAAGTTGATTTGATTCGAAAATGATTAGTCGCCGCCCAGGATCGACAAAGGAAGTATGCAGACCCGCACCGAAAAGCCAAGGAGTTTGAACCTGGTGAATCAGTGCTTTTGAAAGTGTCGCCTTGGAAAGGATAATCAAGATTTGGCAAGAAAGGAAAGCTGAGTCCGAGATCTATAGGACCTTTTGAGGTTTTGAGTCGAGTTGGAAAATATGCTTATGAGTTAGCTTTGCTGCCGCTACTGCGGCATGTTCATAATGTCTTTGATGTTTCGATGCTTAAAAAGTATAATCTTGATTCGAGTCATGTAATAGAGTATGAACCCTTAGAGATTCACTCATATATGTCTTTTGTTAAGCAGCCGGTTAAGATAATAGATGGACGAGAGAAAGTGCTTAGAAATAAGTCAGTGTCTCTAGTTAGAGTCTTTTGGAGGAATCCTTGAGGAATTAACTTTTGAACTTGACAGTGTAGTGCTCGAAAAGTGTCCCCATCTTTTACTTAGGCTTGATTCTGGGGACATAATCCTTTATCGGGGGAAAGATGTAATATTCGGGAATTTTGCGTACTGTATTATGAATATTATATGAATATATGTGAAATTTTGTGGCTTTTTTGAAATTATTTGATTCGTTAAGTTCATGTGAATTATAGAATGAATATATGGATATATTTTTGCTAGTTTGATGAGTCTTATATGGCCTATGGTATGTGATTGGATGGGTAAGTGGATCGTGTGATTAGTATTGATACGTGTTTTGAGATTATACTAATTTATTCGAAAATGGATTAATGAAAAAATTTTGTGAAATTGAAGCTTCTGGTATAAGCTTATATGCTACGTGTTAAAATGTTCTTACGTGTGTTACATTTGTGGAACAAATAATTGCGAATAGAAATTTGTGATTTAAATTACATTTTTATGTGAAAATCATGCTTTTGTAGCTCTTAAATATTCATGAAATATTATAGGAATGCATTTTAATTATAATTATTTTTCTATAGCCTCTAGCATGTTATTATAGACTATTAAAATAAGTCCATAATTTATTTTGGCATTTTTCTATTTTAAATCGAATTTAAAAGCATTTTTTCATTTACGGACCGCTTATCTTGTAAAAGTTATTTTAAAAATATGTATCAAAAGCTAATTTCATCCTCTTTATTTTAAAAATAATATTTTAATTCTTCTTCACTGTTTTGGACCTATTATGCATTTTATAAAACATTTTCAGCCTATTAAAAATCAATTTTTGAAACAAAATAGTAATTATGAAATTACCATTTTGCCCATGGCTGTTTTAAAGCTGCCAAGGCAGCCTCTCTCTCCGCATTTCTCTCCTTTCTCCTCCCTGGCTCTCTTCTCTCTCTCTAAGCTCTCTTTCTCTCCCTCATGCAACAATTAAATCAACTCAATTTCCAAAATCAATTCCATATATCTTTATAAAACTCTTTTTCTCTACCCAACCACACCTATTATTTAACTTGCATGTAAGTTATGTTGGAAGGGTTGTGTGTGCAATTAAGGGTTTGATTTTTAACAAGAAAATTATGATTTTTGGAGGAATAGGGAAGTGAATAAGGAGTATGGGAGCCAAAACACCCCAAGCTAGGCCATGAGACCACACGGTGGTGTAGGCTGCCACTGGTGTGGTTTTTGTGATGAATTTTTGATGTTTGTTGTGTGTAATGATGATTAAATGATAAAGTGTTGGTGCATGTCTTAATTTGTGATGAATATTAAAAACTTTGATTTAATTGCTAGTGTGTTCATGTTTTAATCTCATTTTTGATTTAAGCTGAGGGTTGATTAGTGGCTAAGTGTGATTTGATAATTATTTGATAGAGTAATGGCCAAAAAATTGTTTAATTATTGATGCATGTTATCATATTTAAATTTTGATAGTTTCTTGACTTAAATTTGATATAATTTGGTTAGAGAATTCGAGAAATTGTTAAACTTGAGATTTTTATGATTTATATTAGGTGATCTTGATTTCTTGGTTGAGTATGATTTAGTTACATAAATTTCATGGCTAGAATTAGTATAAAAATTGATGCATGTTTACCTAATGATTTTATTTATTATAATTTTTGGTTTTTGGTCCGAATTTTTGGATTAATTCGAATAAGGATTAAATTGGTGAAATGATTTAGATTTTTGTGATTTGGTGGATGATTGTTAAGTGATTAATTGTTAGGAATAGAAACAAATTGATGCATGATAATTTTTATAATTTTTAAATTGGTTATTTTAATATTTTAATTCAAATTTTTCAATAAATTCGAATGATATAAATTTTTAAATTTTATTTCTGAAAATTGGGAGCATGTTTGATTATTAAAAGTCAAGTGGTGAATTATTAAAAACATGCTACAATTTAGAAAGAATCTAAACGAATTAATTTATGATTTTTGGTTAATTCTTAGCTTTAATTCGAATTAATAGGTAAAAATATAAAAAGGAAATTATTTGTGATTGTTTAAGTTGTTAATGACTCTGGGAAATAATTATAACTGGGTTTGAGTCTTTTGTGCAATTTTTGAAAAATAATTTAATCCCTTTTTGATGAATTTGGTTCGAATTTTTATAAATAAAAAAGGTAAATTGAATTTTTGTAAATTGTGAAGTTAATTAATGATTAGTGACAATGTTAGTGGAATAATAAGGTATGCCTTGTTTGTGGTCAGGTCCTAAAGGTTTAAGTTAATCAAATTTAGAATAAGTAAGTTAGTTTGGAAATTAAAATGCCAACTAGGCTTTGACCATATTTGACTTTGTTTGACTAGTGTATATTAACTTGATAATTTCCTATCCAATACCATGCTTAATGTTATTGTGTGTCTTATGATCATATATAAGAAGTTATGCTTAGAATAAAATGATTATATGAGTATGTTTATGAACTGTGAAATTGTCTGTTTGACTTTAAGTTTGACCTTTAGTGGTCGTAAATGTTATGGTGATGCTTTGTTTGTTTGAATAAGAGCTATATGAATTGATTTTGTATTTGGTTATGAATATAAAAATTGTATGGATATGATTTGATTGCTTGTGATTGGTCTTGTTGTCGATTTAAAATCCACTAGTTAGTCAAAATACAAGGAAGATGCTGCCGAAATTTAGTAGTTAGAATCTTTATGGACCTAACATAGTTTGGCTTGCACTTGCTTGTATTCTTATATGATTAGTAGCTAAACGATCTTGGCTAACTTGTTTTATTAAAATATTTTATTTAAGTTTAAAGGATAGTTTTACGACGATAATGAAAGTCAAAGTTAAGTAATCGAATGGTCAACGGTCATAGATGGTGAGATTGAAGCAGACCGCTAGGAAATCTTCCGCTAGGAAGCCTGTTTACCCTGGACCTTATCAGATAGTTAGATTTGTTGTCCTCTGGTAAGAATCTGGGTAGCTAGTTTATTGCTTTTGGAAAGGGTATTTTGGTTAGAAGAAGTGAAATCTTTTGGTAGATTGTTGTTAACTTCTTATCCAATTTTATATTTATTAAAAGCGTTGTAATAATATTATTTTGCTAGTGTAGTTAGTTCTTGTTTCATACTATTACCTGATAAACATCCTATTTAGTGTAAGGGGTCAAGTCTGTATGATTCTCTTTATTGTTAAGATTTATGTTTGTTAGTGGTTGGTGACTCCATATCTCATAACTCCAGCATCTCTACCTACATCTACCATCACTTTAATGGTCTCCCCGGAGATGGTGCCCTCATTCTTGAGTTCACTATATATATCAGTCCAATGGACTTTTAATTTTACTATTTATCATGCTATCTTTTTTTAGTACTTTTTTCTTTACTTCTTACTGCATTTGTTATTTATGTTTGCATTTGTTACTTTTGTTTTCAGGTTCCTTCTAGCTTGCATTTGTTGTTTATGTTTGCATTTGTTATTTTTGTTTTCAGGTTCCTCCTAGCTTGTATTTTTTCATGGAGATATATCACAATGAAGGAAAACATTCTATTGGTTCTTATTGATTAATCTAAATGTTTCATACCAAACACTTATGTTTAAGCCTTATAATAAAACAAGTCTAATAACAACTACACATCAAAAGTTATAAAGTTCTTCTAGAGAAAAGTCTATGTAATTAGAGGAATTATATTCTAGAACAATTACATAAAAACACATATTATCATTTGATCATATTGCAAGAGGTTCTTGTCTGGTTTTTAATTTGTCATTAGATATTAACAAATCTTCTAAAAGTTCATTTTGATATATTTTCTTGTGTTCTTACTACACTTATATCTTAAATATTTCAAGTACTAATTAACTCTATTAGTTGTATATCCTTTTTTAATTTCTAAATTACTTGTGTTCAGTAAAATATCAATTTTTAGCTAACATAAAATGTTAAGCCAAAGTTTACATTTGTTCAAAAAAAGTTTGTTTATAATAGAAAGTTTGTACATAACAGAAGTTTGAATTTTAATTTTGAGTGTATATATATGTGTGTTGCACCTAAAAAAAATTAAATTCAAAAATATTTAGTAATTATTTTATAATTTTTTTGTGTTGTACACTAATTTAATTATATTGAATAATAGGGAAGAAATTATTCCGTAATTGGACAAAAATTACCTCATATTTCAAAGTAATTTCAATGATTTTTATACAATATGATATGTGAGAAATTTTTTTAAAACAAATATTACACTATAACGTTAAATTTAAATTTGATGTTTTCTAAATTTTAATTTAAATATGTGCTTGACAATTTTAATTTATGATAAATAATTAATTTTATATATTTCTTGAAAAAAAGACATAGCACCTCTTAATTTATATATTAACCAACCATGAAAATTTTGTAAAAATAACACAATCAAAAGGAAGTTCAAGTTACCAACCAAAAGTGACTTAAAGTACATATTTAAATTTACATGTAATATTGAATACACAACATCATTCAATTATTTTATTTAATTTAGCCCAAATAATTTTGATCCATAAAGACAAATTACACATATACAAATTTGGATTGGGCTTTTAGTTGTATTGAATTATACATGATAATATTGACATATAAAAAAAGCATACTTATAGGCTATAGCTTAAAATTATTACATGTAATTATTACATGTAATTTAGGCCCATATAACTTTGATCCATAAATCCAAATTACACAAACACCTCTATTTTTAGCGGCCTATAAAGAGTCCCTAACCCTAATTAAGGCCGCCACTATACATATAAGTGGTGGAACTTAATTTTCTCCCTAATTAAAGCCGCCACTATACATATCAGTGGTGAAATCATATTTATCTCAATAAATGGGCAAATGGAGGAGTCTAAATTGTTTTATTTGCAAGTGAAAAACTTTGAGAATGAAATTTTCAAGCATCTCCATATATCTTGTTCAACAACTTGAAGGTATGTTATATTGAATCTTTTTTATTTGTCGTCCATCTAAATTGGTTCTATTATATTGTGAGCATGTTTAACAGGAAATGTTAAAACCTAAAGATAACATTAGGATGAGAATCACGTGTTTCAATGTAGGATAACACAAAATTTTAAAAAGAAAATTGAACATAAATATATAAAATATGTAAGATTCAATAGAATTCATCACAGTGTTACAATCATCAACTTACAAATGTTAATCT
>PHNY01139298.1:820-11733 GCA_003724115.2 Anethum foeniculum
AAACTTGATGTTGAGTATTATATATAGAATAGATGATGGGAACCATCAGTTACGTTTAAGTGGACAAGCCAATTGATTGATAAAAAAGCCAACAGAACGGGCCTATTCTTCAATGCGGCAGTTGAGATATGGAAACTGACAAGAATATTTGTTGAAAAAGAAGCACGCACCACGCTTGATTTGCATGTAGTCATGTACGTACAAAACTAATTATTTACTTCATGTATTTTCCAGGCAGAAAAAGAAAAACATGGCATGAGTGAGGTTGCCAATTGCAAATTTGCAATGGAGCCCTTGTCCAGTTGTCCCTCTTGTTAGGTTCAGGGTCATTATTCTTATTACTAGTAACTTCTAATCTTGATTTGTCACATCAGTTTCAGGCATCCAGCTTCTACTTTTTCTAACCTAATCCAATCCAGGTCTTATCAATTAACAGTCCGAATGAGAACCATAGTTTGTGATTCTCTTAATATTATAACCATTAATCATAGCTTTGCTCGCGGTGTTGCCACTCAGTTTAATATTTATGTAGTACTAGTAGTTTAAGCACTAATAATCAGATCTATCAAAAGTTAAACATGCATTTCAGTAAAGAAAAACAGTTAAACATGCATTTGCCAAGTTGACACATATATTAATTGTAGATATCTACTTTAACTTTAACATTTTAAAGTGACCTAGATATCAAATTGAGTCTAGGCACTAATTAAGCTACTGCTCTAGAGTGATAGTATAAGTCAAAAAATATCAGGAAATTATGGATTAAGGCGTGGCTTTTTAGGGAAACAGAGGGTATTATCAAGTGATTTAATAATGTAGGACAGGGTGATACGATGATGAAAGGAATCCATGACACAAACTCAAGAGTAATTATTATAGCATATTAATTTACGGAATTAATAAATAAATTAAATTTTTTATTATTTAAATTCTAATTGTAACGAGCGTGCTGGATTACTTAATGATTTATTTATTATTGTCCCAGTATCTAGTTTTGATTTTCGTTCATTTATCTAACGGAAACTAATTTGCAATACATATAAGTTTAATTATTAAAATAAAAAAATTCTATTGTACTCATACCTTTTATAGATTGGCTAAATAAACTAACAATGATATAATTTACATATTTTAAAAATAGATATTAAAGTTTTTTTTTTGAAAGTAATTAAAGTTTTAGTAATAAAGTATGAAACTTATTTATCAATTTTTATTATTTATAGCATATCTGCTATATATCCAACGAACATAATATTGTACTCCTACTTTATTTCTAGATAAATCACGATCCAGGCAACCAAGCTGATACGGAGGGATTACTTTATTTTCAATAATCATAAGTGGTGTCACTATGCAGCCAAAGTTTCGAATTTTGTGTTGTACCTCGTGTGACACTTTTTGTTGAAATGGTAATAAATTAATTATTCCCATAGTTTTACTACTTGTTCGACTAAATTTCTGTAATATAATCAATTAACGTGAACCTCTTTAGCAGAAACCAGGAGAAGGTTGATCAAAATAAACACTGATACTGCTGTTCGAGAGAGGCAAAAACTATTAGCACGAAAGAGGCCATGTCCTGGATCATTTAACGAGGAGCTTGTTCGAGTTTGATTTAAAGTATGTTGTAAGTACGTGTAATGGGTTTTACTTACTAAAGCACATAAATTCAGTGCTAAAAGCGTTTTTGAGACTGATTCAAAGTGTGTTGTGACTACGTGGTCTCCAGATGAGACGTTTTTTGGTATACTTATGTTAGATTGTATTCATATTAAAGCACATAAATTCAATGCTAGTTTTGTTTTTTTTTTGAAATATAAATTCAGTGCTAGTTAAGTTTATTTTCTAATCTGAGAATATAATAACAGATGATTTAGCAAAAGTTAATTATTTTATGTCAGATATAGGGGAATGAGAGTGACACATGATTTAGTAAAAGCCAATTATTTTATGTCAGATATAGGGAAATGGTACGTCATTCCGCCTGATTTCATTTCTCATGTACTAAAAGTTGACAACAATTGATTAATGCAAGTACGTTTTATTTAAAAAAAAATTACCATAATCATTAAAAATGAGTTTCATAGTTACAGAGTACAGAGTACAGAGCACATTTTTCAACAATTTCTTTCATATATTCATTTTTATATATAATTGTTTATTATATTTAAACTTTTTTAGATGGGCTCAGAGTATATAATTTATTTTCTACTTAGCATTCTCTTATGGGCGATGAAGCTTCAATTCAGTAAAGTGTAAACAGCCCATAGAAAAGGGTCACGGGTCCAACAAAACACAAAAGGCCCATAGACAAGGTTGGTGGGTCAAACAAAACCACAAAAAGCCCAAATGTCCTATTGTTCAACAAAAACAGAAGGACACGTGTCATTTAACGGCAGCAATCCCTGGACAAACAACAATAATAGTAATCCCCAATAATGTCGGTGACATCATCGGCACACTTTTCATTACCACCAAACTCATTTCTCAGTACTAAAAACACCATCAGCGCCGCCACACGAATCCAAGCATCTTCTTCAATGGACAATAATCCTCAACCGAAAAAAGTGGTGGTTTGCGGCGGCGGAGTCATCGGAGTTTGCGCCGCCTACTATCTTTCCAAGAAAGGCGCCTCCGTTACTCTCATCGAAAAATCATCCATCGCCTGTGCTGCCTCCGGAAAAGCCGGCGGGTTTTTAGCTCTTGATTGGTGTGATGGTGGGCCCCTCGCTTCCTTAGCTAGAGCTAGCTTCAATCTGCACCGTTCATTAGCACAACAACTAGATGGTTATAATTCATACGGTTATCGTGCTCTAACTACTCTCAGCCTTACCGTTAAAGAATCCAAATCTGTTATTGGGCCAGGCCCAGGGGTTCCAGGATGGGTTAATGGGCCTGTTAAGCAAGTGAGGACTATTGGGACAACTGAGACTACAGCCCAAGTTCATCCACAGCTGTTTACGAGGACTTTGTTGTCAAGGGCTGTAGCGGAGCATGGTGTGGAGGTGGTGATCGGAAAGTTGGAGAGTGTGGTGGCGGAGGGAGGTTGTGTGAGGGCGGTAGAGTTGGAGGGAGGGAGGGTGGTTGAGGCTGATGCGGTGGTGTTGGCACTTGGGCCGTGGACAAGTAAGTTGGCGATTTTGAATGAGTTGTTTAGAGTAAATGGGCTTAAGGCCCATAGTATTGTTTTGGAACCTAAAGAAGCTGATGCTATTACTCCACATGCGCTTTTTTTGAGTTACTATGCTGCGGGTGGAGGAATTCCTATGGACCCTGAAGTGTATCCTCGTCCTACAGGTACTAGTTCTATTTTGACTACCTATTTTTGGCATGTTAATTTAAGTTAAACATATTTTGGTTTAGTGAAGTAATGAAATGTTATATGTAGATTGAAGCTCTCAGCTGTGCAATAATATACTTGATGGTTCAACGTTTAACCTGGTTATGATCTTTTTGCTTAAGAACTCAAAACTCAATTACTCAATACATAGTTCGCGTTATATTTAATAGGCCCGTTTAGAAATAATTGACGTTTGACTTCCAGCACTCACTTTGAAGAGGTTTGACCGCATAGTTTGAATATTTTTTTTGGAATTTTCTTTTTAATTATTATGTATTTCATTTTACGGAAAGAAATTAAAAAATAATTATTTTTACTATTTGAAAGCATGTGCCAAAAAGTTAAGCACGAATTATTTCCAAAGGGAGTAAAAAGTAGTTCAACATTGGATAAATGGATTTCAAGGAAGTTGGGATTTAATGCAAAACGACCTCCACAATTCTACTTCTAGGTGTCGAGTTGATCTAGTTTAGGTTTGATTTAGGGGGTGTATTCAATTTGAATTTTAGAGGTTGATAATAATCCATAGATTTTGAAATATTGTTGTTGATTTTAATTGTTCGCGGATTTTGACTGAGTTGATAAAAAACTCTTGTAGAGTCTTGATGATTTTGTGAAGTTATTTAGAAATTCATCAAAATCTCATTTAATTTAGAGAGATTTCAAAAGATCAAAAATACACAAGCAAATCCATCAAAATCCACGAAATTTTCAAATAAAAAAAAATCCATGGACTTTTGAATAATTTTGATGGATTTTTTAAAATCTAAATTGAATACCACCAGATTTTAATGAACTTTTTAAAATCTAAATTGAATACATTCAGATTTTAATAGATTTTTTACAGTCCAAATTGAATACTTCCAAATTTTAAAGGATTTTTCAAAATCTAAATCGAATACCCATGGACTTTGAAAATCTAAAAAAAATCCTCTAAAATCTTGATTGAATACACCCCTCTTAGTTTAATTTCCCCAAACTAGTCGTGATAGATACAGGGGAGCTAAACTAGGCTTTAGTCCTGCGTGACCTCAGAATAAATTGGAAAAACAATTTCAATCCTTGAATGCTGTTCAAAAAACAAATATAAATTTTTTATCTAAGCATGACTAACTTTCAAAATCTAGCAATAATCTTTTATACTGTAGGTGTTAATTTTTTTCTGTGCATCTTACTTTTTAACAATGCATGATGCAGCACAAGCATGAAAGCAAGGCAAATGATAAAATTATGTGTATTAACCGCATAAAATTGCCTAGCAGTAAGCTCCTTTTGTTTGCTTGAAAATATGTTCAGGATTTTCTGGCGTTTGTTTGATCCGAAGAATTTTTTTTTTACAAGTTTTCATGTGTTTATTATGTTTAGTAAAATAAATTGCAAATGCGAATATTTCTTTAAGAAAATTTTGAATTTCTGAAAAATGACTTCCCGTGTTTATTAGAGGAATTTTTTTAAAAATGAATGATTTCTCACATTTTTTCATACTAGCGAAATGACAGAAAATAATTTCTTGAAATTATATTCCAAAAAGAATATTTTGTAAAATCAAGTTATTTTTGACAAAGAAGCGGAGCCTAAAGTGATCAAATCACTGAAGAAACGCTACCTTTAGAATTTGTCAATCGCATTGCTCAACTATAAAAAAGAAGGATTTGTTAGGATTGTAAACTATAGTAACAGAGAAATCATCTCAATTCAATAAATCAATTATAGTCTTTTATTCTCGTTAATAGGAGTGAATCCATAAACTTAGACACTAATATTTGTTCAATTCCAACCTTGTTTTTCTGACCGACGATTGTATGATGTGTTTGATTGAGTATTTTTTGTTTAATTTGTTCGCTTGTTTTTGATGTTGAGGGCAATGTTTTTTTGTTTGAGGGCCCTGTTTATTCTCTCTTGTTCGATTTTGTTGTTGTACTTGGAGTCTGTTATGGCTTCTCTTTTAGAGGATTGGATGGTTTAGGACTGAAAGGGGTGTGCCTAAGGGTTTGTGCCAGTCACATATACCAGAAGTTGCTGCTTAAGCTTTTTGATTGTGTGTGGGATGTTAGCTTGTGTACTAAATTAAAATTTGATCCTGGAGGGATAGTCCGTTTGCGCTTTTAGGAGAATTTGGATAACAACGTGGTACGCCTCGGTGTGTTTTTATAAATAAAAAAATTCTTGCTTTTGTTACTTTCGTAGCTGGAGGCTGGCCAGTTTGTTGCTTTTGGATATCGGCCTGCCTTGTAGATCGAAGTTGATTTTTTAGAGACACTTCACCTTGGCAAAAGAAAAAAAATCACATTTTCTTTATTCGTGTATGTTAGTTTTATAGTTCTCCACTTCTTCATGTTTAGTTGAATTTTGCAGGTCAATATCTTTATGTTTATTATCAGTAAGAATTCATTTGTTTCATTAAAAAATTAGTTTCTGATGAAGACCTGTTTTTTAGAATGAAGAGGGTCATATATTATTGTCATGCAGACGATTATATATTAGAGAAAGCTCATGGCGCAAGGGTATATCTATAACAATTATAAATGGGACTTCTTTCCACGAGATCCATCAATGAATTTCTCTATTGTGGAATGAAAATTCGAATATCCTTCTGATTTAGGAGGCGATGGAGTAATTATATTAGCAAGCAGATATTAAAGGAAGAGGGGAAATATTACGGAAGTCGAAAAACTAGTTATTTAATGCTGGAAATCCTTTGTAGTTATAAGATCATGTGTATTCGCCTATCGATTTTACATAGTAACTGTATATGTATCTGCAAAGTGGGACAAATTGCTGTAGGAGTTTGCTTTCAGTTGTGATTTAAGACTGTTTACTGTGAAGGCTATGTTCGATTGTTTGTAAATATGTTGAATTCAATAGAAAGCCGACTCTAGTGAATAAAAAATCGTCATTCGGTACTCGTTGATGTGGAGTATATTTTTAATGGAGTGGTGTAGGTCATTGACATGTATCATCTGTTGCATAAACAACCAATGTTTTTAATATACCAATGTACCAACAGAAAGAATAATCCTATTGGCAGTTATTTTTCGGTATTGTGATTGTTTTCTTCAAATGATTCTCATGGTTCGAGTTTAATTGATTGAATAATAATGACAGGGGAGGTATATGTATGTGGGATGTCAGCCGAGGCTGAAGTCCCAGATGATCCTGAAGAGGTGTTGCCAAACCCAGAATCAATTGAAGTCCTTAAAAGGATCGCCAGTAATGTATCATTTCATTTGGGGGAAGGGGAAGCAACAGTGAAAGCAGAGCAGGCTTGTTTCTTGCCATGCACAGATGATAGTGCTCCAGTGATCGGTGAAGTTCCAGGGGTGAAAGGATGTTATGTGGCAACGGGGCATAATTGTTGGGGTATTCTTAATGGTCCGGCTACGGGGGCTGCTGTTTCCGAGCTTGTACTAGATGGTCATGCATCTATTGTTAATCTTGACAAATTCAGTCCTGCAAGATTTGTAGGAAGGCGAAAGCGCTAATCTTTTTTTCTTTGTCAACAAGAAAGATTTGATCTTTGTAAAGTTATATATGTGTATTGTATTTGTCAGCATTGTTAGTTTGTTACAATTAAAAGATATTGGAATAAAAGATCATGATAATTTTTTTTGATATCATGTCATTCTGTTCCCTTTTGTGTCTAAAGCTCCAGAACTTCTGACTATGATATAACTCGAGTTGGCACTGTAAAAAAAAAAAGAATGGGCCAAACAGATGTAACTTGGACGCGAAAGATGAAAGATCATGTACGCAAAAAGTATTAAAAAGCCGAGTCAAATGTATCCTAAACTTTGCTTGGAGAAACGTCACGGAGTTGTTGTGGTAATTAGTCAAAGTTCATTAGCGTATTGCTCACTGTACTAATACACTATCCACAAGCACCTTTAAGTGCGTACGACAAGAAGTAAGTCTCATAGCATAAGTTTATCCATTACAATAATATCTATTCTTCGTGATCACTTCTTCAACTACATAGTCACTACCAATATGTATTTTTCGAGATCACTTCTTCACTCCGTAGCCATCGCCTGTGAGTCCGTAACTTGCTACTTTCATAAGTTTGTTGTTTTTTCGGTAACCTCTTTTTTTTTGATCGAAATTCAAAACAATTTTACGGAAAAATCATACGATATCGACAAAAGTAATTAAACATTAACGAACAAATTCTGAAATTTATCAAACCAACATTTTCTTCCTCAAAATTACGAGATATTTCACTGTGGAGCATCCTTCACTTTGATCGTTTATTCCAGTCTTTTTGAAAGGATAATTTAATGATCCATTGTAGTCGTGAAACAACGCATGAATTTTCATTTCTTTGTTTGCTACATAATGTTCGAGTTCTTTCCTTTACAAGTATACAATAATTCTTAAGATTTATATATGATAGTTAAAAGGATTTATACCGTTTAAATCGTTGATTTTAATTTGGTTAACGGAAATGAAAATAAATTTTTATATATTTTTGTATGAAAATCTCATTCTCGTTCTCGTAAATCGGATTTGGAAAATCATAGAAACCATGCCTGTGTTGTTGTAGATTGCAGAAAACAAAGAGATATTCATAAACAAAGATGCATTTACAGGAAAGGAGCTGTAAAAATATTCAAGACGTACTACATGTGAATAGTAAGAACAAAAACTCTAATAAAGCACCGAAAGCCTGAATAATAAATAATTGACCGAAAATACACAGAAATGAGTATTTGTATCAAGTCGTGTCTTTTTATCCACGGGATAGAAGAATGCGAAATTCAATGCTTAGGGGAGGCAATCAGTATTAGATTCTCTCATTAATTTACTCCTAATCTTTTCAATTAAACTAATTTACTACAGAGCACATGCACTTACAGAGCATTGCTTAGCTTGGTTGAACTTGAATAAGCCAGATGTCCATTACATACTCAATATTTATATATAGCAATATACCATAATGTTTGTTTGTAGTATCTCCATAGTCAGTCCATCCTGTCCTAACTCAGTAGTACTAGTACTAGTTTAGTACTTAATCCAATGCTTCGCTAATCTCGACCAAATTAATTCCACTGCCCCCACTATATTTATTTATATTTCGGTGCGTTCCAGCTTTCTTCTGCCACTCTCATTGGAAAAAATATTCATTGCGTAAAGATAAATCGCAAACTGTTTCTGATGTACTACAATTTCTTTTCGGTTGGCGTTCCTCTTCTTTTTCATTTTTCAATAATTAGATTTGTTTTGTTTTTAACGGTTTTTCTACCATGGGCGGAAAATTAAAAAAATGGTGGAGTTTGATTGGTGGAGTCTTTATAATAGTCGTGGACCCCAGCATTCACAAAAACTCCACCAATCAAACTCCACAATTATTATAAATTTCCGCGCTTACCATGTGCCGAAAAAACCCTTTTTTTTAAATATAGGAAGTACAGAAGCGTTGGATTCTATATAGGAATTCTTTTATTTTAACATTATTGTCAATTTGTCATAACCTAAGCACGTAAACATCTATTTTTATATTTATTTTATTTAATATTACCGAAAATGAAATTGTAGTTTCATTATATTTACTCAAACCGACAAATTTTATTAACTCAGATTTTTGATATTTTATTAACAATATGAAGTCCTCATTTTTGTGAAATTTTAAAGTCCAGTATCCTAATTATTCATTACAACTCAATCCAATCGTGCATGTTTGTCGTATTTTAATAATTTAAAAAATAAAAAATAATGAATTTCAGGGTATAACGTTTATAGTGGTGGTGTATAATTAATTTTGAACGGGTAAAACATGTATGTTCCCTAATGTGAACATAACTTTCTGCAACGTGAACATAAATATTTTCTAAACTAAGAATTGTAATGTTATACTTGTAAAATGGATAGTATTTGCAAGATTTTTATTAAAATATTAATATTTATATAATATAATTTATAAAATAATATGTTTTACAATATTTTACTTACAAAATATATATAAACTCCATCATTTCAAGGAAATAAGTACTTTCATAAAATTTAACTTGAAGATGTCCAGAAAATGCATATTTTGGAAGAATCGGATTCCGAAGAATCGGATTCCTATTCCTTCCTGCATAAATACCGTTAATCGAAAAGAAATAAGGAAATAAAAATGTGTAAAACTTTTGAAGATGAATTAGATAAACGTGAAGTATGCATGCAAGATGCAGCTCATAGGAACTGCTCCAGAGTCCACACTACGTACACTACAAAGCAAAACCAATAGACAAGGCTTGCAGGCTCATCACGAAAAGGCTATTAAATAGAAAGAAAATGAGATATTCGTTCTCTATTTTTACTTTTGGAAGTGACCGACACTAAAAAGTTGATATTTATGTTCTAAGAATTTTTTTACCAAGTACCCATGTGTATATAATAAACGTAAAAATTTAATAAATTTAGATCATTTTGATTGGTGTATTTTTTTGTGCATGGAAGTGCACCACTACTTTAAAAACTGAACTAATTAAAGTGACTCAAATTCATAAATTTTCACGCAATAATAGGAAAACGATATCATAAATGCACTTACTACAAAATGAATTATTGTATGTAAAGTTGATTCAAGGACATAATCATCATCGGTCATTGACTCATTGGCCAAGTTTGACCCTACAATTTGATTTGCTCTTGGCATATAGGAGTATAAATTGGTGCCCACTTTATGCGATATTAATTATTAGGTCGATTATTATGATTATTACTATCATCCAATGACCCATGTAATTCCAACCCTTTCACTCACGTAACAAAATCCAATAGGGGGTTATCTACTTATCTTTATCGACATGCAAAGGAAAGCAGAAATATCTACTGATACTTTGATTTTTCACACATTTTAACAGTTAAAAATGTAATTTTTAAGTTTCTTTTATAAATTAAATATTTGTTTTCTATTTGTATTCACAAATTTTATTTTTACAAATAACATATCTAACTAAAGAGTTAAAATATATTGAAATGTGTGTAAAAGTCAAAACATCATATAAAAAAATAGAAAGAGTATATTCCTAAAAAGCAACGGTATGATATTTTTAAAAGTTAAATAAGTTCAAATTTGATTACAAATTATATATTACTAATTCATAATTTAACAAATATAAAAGTTATATGTGATAGTAAATCAAATAAACTTTTAAATAATATTTCTAATTATATATATTAATAATCAGTCACAATTGAATTAATTTTACTTTAAAATTTTATAAAACGCAATTTTTATGAAACGGAAGAGTATTACATTACATATTTCATTTGTAACTTTTACTTGTCACCTTTTTTTGTCAATCACACCAGCATTAAGATGTTACCAACACTTGATGAGCAATTTAGGAAAAATGGTGCATTGAACCTTATAAAAATGCACTCAATACATAAACACGAAAGGGGACATGGACCTTCAAGGGATCTCAAATTATATTAATCATAACAAGGTCGATAAAGCAGCCACTAAGAGCAAGTCCAATGCAAGATGTAAAATAGCTATAGCTATTGCTATAATTTGACACCAAAAAGTGTTTTTTGTTGCTAAAATAGAACTTCAACTCCAATGCTAGTTGCATTTTGCATCCAA
>PHNY01139299.1:0-10001 GCA_003724115.2 Anethum foeniculum
ATGCATTGATTTGCTTTTGTTACTTGTTTGTGAGATCTTTCTAAAGTTTACGCTCCAACTATATATAGATGTTATTCACAACTGTTTTGACACTATCACTTTCTTGCATTTTGTTAAGTAAAAGTTGCAAATTCATTACTAATTGCATCATATTGTTATTTTATGCTTCGCACAGTTTCTTGGCACTTTCACACCCTTCAAACAATTTTTATAAGTTGATCCTCCATTAACATTAGCATAAACTTTTGTCACAAACCTCAGACTCCTTTTTCTAAGTATCAGCGGGGAACCTTGTTAATTGAGTAACCTAGTAACTTATTCTCAACCACTAGATATCACACGTTCAGATTAACTCACTCCGTCAAGAGTATTCACCACAAAATGTAAATATACACGAGATAATTAACCAACTAAAATTATAAAAACTAAAAACTTTTTGTAATATTATTCTGTACTTGTTTTAATAATACTTTCTTATGTTTTGTTGAGTAGAGTTTTGTTTTCTGTATTCTTATAATAATTTTAATATGTTTTTTATAAATATTTATTGTAACTGTGCTTTTCTTTTTTTGTGTTATGTAAATATGTGGTGAATCTGTTATCTATATTGTGCGTTCTGTATATTTTTATGATAACTTTTTATATTGTGGTATGTAAAGTTTCTTTTGGTTTTGTAATTTATTTTTTCTGTGTTTATATTTTAAAAAAAATTCTTTTATATAACATGAAATTACAAAATGAAAGAATAACAAGCAAAAACATAAAATTCAAGAACAAAGTAATATTTTTAAATTTAATTTTTTTTGTGATTGTTATTCTTTTATTTTGTACTTTCATGTCCTGTAAATCTCTTTCCATTTCTATAATTTTTTTTGTATGTGCTCTAATTTTGCATGTGTTTAGACATTTTATATTGTAATTTTTTTGTGCTCCGTTGGCCTTTCTTTGTGTATTTTTGTGAAAATTTTATTAAAATTTTGTTGATTTGTTAGTGATGGTGTTCTTGAAATAATAATGTTAATTAAATAAGAGTGTAATATTAAAAAAAATTGTAGTGTCCTGTATAAAATTCTTAGGTTTCCCGTAAAGATAGTATAAATATATATTTTATTAAAAGACTACTATCATTATATTAACAGTGTTCTATAAAAAATGTAGCATGATCAGTAAAAAAAATTATTTATTAGTTTACAGGTAAGTAGGTGTTCGAAAAAAGATTAAATTATTATAATAATTATGAGGTAATGAATATATTCTGTAAGCATTAGTTACATAAATTTTAAAAATAAATAAATAAAGTTAATGTTGCACATAATTAAAATATAGAATAAATAAAATAAAATTATCAACTTGGAAAAAGTAATAAGCCTAATACGCTAATGCATGTATGTAACGCCGACGATGGACTCCACCTTTACTGTTATACTACAAGTGACTCCACATTTATTGTTAAAGCAAAACTAAATCTAGGTGCAATCAGATCCAACGGCTGAAAATAGAAGTTACCCCCCCCCCCCCACCCCCAATGCTTCATTATGGCAACTGCAATGAAACATTGTGATGGTGGTTTCCTATCCAACGCTGGCTGTTAAACAATTGCCTATATATTATGAGTGTTTGGTTAATGGTTAATGTGCCCAGTTAACGGGAATCGGAAACTTAAACCTAAGTGATAGTGTTTGGATTAACAATTTAGTGGTGTGGAATGAGACCTTATTCCCTCTAGGTAGGTAAATCAAATCCATCATACCCCTTAGTTTTCCATTTCATTTCCATTAACCCCCATTCCCATACCATTCATTCTCATTCCCAATTCACGTGATACATCCAAACGCCCAATAAAAAAATTCTAATAATTTGATTAATGATCTCGTGAGTGAACTTGACTTGACTTTGTTCAATATACTACGCTCAATCAAAATAATGGAAGAGCGGCTCAAGCGGCTTAACTCATTTAAAAATACTCATACTTAAACACATGTTGTACTCTGCAGCTCAAATCGACTTAAATTACCGCACTACTTGGCATCAACAGAGTGCAATTTAATCCATAGCTCTCGCACCAATAAAGGAAAGTAAAAGTAAAAGCCTAATTCACCACTAAAATACTACTCCCTCCGTCCCAACAGGTTGTCAACATTTGAAACAGAGGGTTCGGCACGCATTTTAAAGTGCATATAAAGTATAGTTCCAAATTTTTTTTAATTTTTTTCAGAAAAAGAAAAATTTTTAAAAAAACATTTGGAACTATACTTTATATGCACCTTAAAATGCGTGTCGAACCTTCTATTTCAAATGTTAACAACCTGTTGGGACGGAAGGGACGGAAGGAGTAGAATCTATACATGTATATTATAGAGAAAGATGCAATATTTGTTGTATACACTGGTTTGTGATTTTTCATTTATTTCAAAAAAGCTAAAAACCCAGGGCCTGTAATGAAAATCAATTATTAATAATTAAATTCTCACAGCTTTGTCATAATTTACGCAACTTCACTACCCTGCCAATCAATTTCACTTTTCTTATATTTTAATATCTATTTTTAAAAAAGAGCAAGTAATTTAGCGCAATGCAATGCAATTGCACTCTATAGAATAGTTTATACTACAGGGTTTAAAAACTAAGCAGCATCTAAAGTATGGCATGAGTAATAAACAACTGTAACAAGTTAATCTTATCTTATGCACATGTAATACTGAATTGGAAAAAAGAAGGCCTTCTTAATTAGTTAACAAAGTTCTATCATCTGCTAAAGGCTCACGGCGAACTAAAACTTTGTGCATATCTTCTTTTCATTATACAAGGTGCTTATAAAGTTCGTACAACTAATAAAATATCCAGCACTAACAAGCATTAATTACTACGTTTTGGTTTAAACATAAACACTACTATTTATTGAACTGAGATGATATAAATAAAATACCTGAAGAAGGTAACTATGCAGCCAATCCAGAGTCTGCGGAAAAGTTGTGGCTGATATGTTAGCAACCGTTAGCCCCTGTTCAGGAAAGTTGGAAACGAAAGAAGTTAATAATTGGTTATCGTTCTTGAAGCCTGTTAATAAACCTGGGATTAAAGGGCACAACATCATGCACGTACTACAATCAGTATATAATTTTATACATGAAGCTTGTAATTACAGCAAGGTCAACAAATTCATATAACTCAAAGAAGCAGAGGGAATAGGCATACCTGTGACGTGAAAGAGCAAAGGTAGTCTTGAATGGTTTTTAGGTTGCTTATTAGCTTATCTTTGTCCTGGAAAAGGTAAAAATATAATATACATTGAGCCACTACTACAGAGAGCATATTATTGGCACAAATCAAATATTTAGATGATAAAAATGGCTCACTATATCTAGTTTTATGGGTTCTTTTTAAACTTTTTCTGCATGCTAGTAGTTGTGTGGTCATATATGAAAACATTTAATACCTTTTAGTTAAGATTTGAGAAAAGGATAAGATAAAAGGCATCACATCACCTCCTCTTTTTTCCAACAGAGTCGACGTACATTCATTAATTTTGAGGTTTGACCATATTGCAATATTATGTATACAGCATTGCACTTAAAAAAAATTTCATGACACTGTTCTACTGCTCTAATATTCTCTACAGAAAGCTTACTAAGTCTTGATACCTGTAGTGGATAATTGTCACTGAATGAACGTGTAGAGATCCACTCCTCTAGTAATGCCTGTAAAAAGTAAATATTTAGAGAAACACTCCAGTTTCTAAGAAGATATTTTTAATTTGACAACAGTTTGTCTGAGAATGAGGAACAGTAAGAACCTTATGGTCAAATTCAGCCATCTTTAGGACTATAGGAACAATTATTGGTGCAGCAGCAGCACCACTTGACTTTTCTTTCTTCACAAGTGGGTTTCTATCTGCCCCCAAATCTTTTGTTGCTTCACCTGAATAGCCAAAAACAAAATAATCAGATTTAATCCTTTAACTATTATCTTGCACGCTGGAAATCATGCTAATAAATTGTAAAGAACCAACGAAAATACAGGTTACATTCAACCTTTATCATCACGAGCACTTTCAGCAATGTCAACTGATTGCAAACCATCAATAACCATATTCAGCTCATCTGCAGGAGAGTGGTGATTGTAACTAGCAGGAGCAATAGAATCATTAGCGGCTTGTGTTGCATTTTGCTCGACTGCTTCCACGAATCTTTGCTCATCCAGTTTTGCTGATACGTTTGTAGGTGTTTTATTCTCGTCATCCATTAGGTATATACTTGGATCTAAATGCATGCCCTGCCATCAATAACATACAGTGTAAATCACTTATTAATAGTATTCTGCAGGCAATAGAAGCCTGTCTTGGGGATACAATAAGAGACTAGTACTTTGCAGGCAATAGAAGTCTATCTTGCACTTTACTAATTTTAGAATGGGGTTAAATATCAAAGTGGTCACTCAAGTGAAGACCATATATCACTTTAGTCACCGATCTTAATGGGATATCATTTGAATCACTGAAGTCATAATAAATATCAAACATATATCTCTAAATATGTACTCGAGAATTAAAAATTATTTTAATGGAGTTCTATACATTTTTCTGGAATGCTACTGCAACCAAATGAAAAGTTATGAATTCTAGTATATTAAAGTAATACTAGCATTTTACCCGTGCTACGCACCGAACGATTATTTTTTAAAATAGAAAAAAATTATACTTTATTATATTTAACACAAAATCATTAAATATCCATTATCCTTATTAGAGGCTCAATATTATATTTTTTTAAAATATTCCTATACACTCACCACCACCGTTTGACATACATGCTTGTCTTACTCTTGAGTAAAAAAATTGTGCCAATAGCATTCATGTCCAGTCTCTATCGAACTAATCGAAGTTATATGTAAGCGATAGGTTCACACTTTTCGTGTATATATGTACACCGACCAGGTTAGGCTTGACATGGATATGTATATATCGATTACACTTCACATCCACACGTTTTTCAGCACCCTCTCCACCCATGCGTTCCCATACTAACATTTGGTGTGAATGGGCTTAATTTCCCAGCGAGATATTCATGTGGTTGGTACTGCGTATCCGACATATGTGTGGTCAGAAGTGAGCAAGATTTTGACAAATGCGTGTACATTAGTCATGTTTTCCTTACTCGATAATAATCGAGCCGAACTTGAGATATTCGAATAGTTCACCGAGCCAAGTTTTAGTTTCAAATTACTCAGTTCATGAGGCTCGCGAGCCTAATTGTGCTTATATTAGTATAATTATTTTTATATTATTTATAAATTATTATATAAATATTCAACATTTATATATTTTTACATATTTAATTGAGTCAGACTCTATGCGAATTATCCATTCGAGCTTTTCTTAATATTTTGTAAAATCGATTTGAGCTTTCGAGCCGAACTACAACTTATCTAATTTTTGTCGAGTCAAACTTCGAGCTTGAAAATTATGTATCAGTCGAGCTCGAGCTTTAACCCGAACTATTTTATCGAATTCGAACTCGAGCCTAACAGTGTTCCACCCGGCTTAACTTATTTAAAGCCTTATGGATAGCCCACTCCTTTCCTGGATGAATGAAGGTGCCCATGTAGCTAGTGAAAGTGTAGACAATATTCACGTATCCAATACATACATGTAACGTCATTATTATTAAATAATTTTTATATTATGCCTTCGAAAAATTTAAATGGAAAAAGAGTGACCACACATGATATACATGTTCATTAAGGGCCAAAATCATCACCAAAAGTTAACATGGGCAAGAAATAAAAATAGGCAAAAAAAGCCTTATATCCTTACCATCATTTAAATGAATTATATAAATATTATTATACCTAAATTTAAAACATTGTGCATAACTAACATATGTATTATATCGATATCAAAAAATAATATCATTTATAAAATATTAAAATTATAATTTTATAAATTTTATATGAATTATATTAATTGTATAAACATGTTATGAAAATCAATTTATAATGTATAGTAAAATAATTGTGATTGACTTTATATTAAAAAAGTTGTTTAATGAATGTAAATTTATGAAAATTAACTTAACATATATAATTATGTATTGTGATTGATTTCAAATTAAATTAGTGATTCTAATTTATAATGTATAGTAGAATAATTGTAATTGACTTTGTATTATAAGAGTTGTTGTTTAATAAATGTAAAATTATGAAAATTAATAATAAAATACATAATTGTATATTGTGATTGATTTCAAATTAAAATAATAATTTTTTAGTAAATATTTTTTGATTTTAAAAATATGTATTATATGAACATGTTAAATAAAATCATTATTGTATACAAATTGGAATTCTTAACCAGCTATGGTTAGTAAAGTAGGATGAGAGTGTTAAATAAGATAAAGTTTAATATAATATAATTGGTCTAATCTTTAGGATTGCGCTCTGGTTGGTGCTAAAATAATTCATAATTTTGTAATTGGTTAACCACATACTAACTACATACCTGGGTAGACTTAGGTATTGTAATAAAGGATTATTCATCGACCATGGTTCACATAATATCACATGTATGGTCGATTTTTCGAATATGTTAAAAACATTTAGGAATGACAAATTAATTTAATTTCACAAATACCAGATCCGAGATCTGAATTTTTGAATTCACTGAACTCTCGAATTTATATGTCGTGGGAGTATGTTTTAACAATCTCGAGAATCGAAACTTAAGAGATACCTTATTCAGGTTGCACAATAGATCTCATCTTTATATTTGTAACAATTTAAATAACTTAAATAATTTCTTTATTTTTTACCGAAGAAATAATTAAACATAAAAATATTTACGATAAAAAAAGAACCCTGTATATATGGGTCCGGGGGTTGTACGTAAACCACATATTAGGACTGGGGACATAAACTGCGATTCGATGCACTGTGCTTATTCACTCGTCAAGTGGCATTTCTATAATTTGTACCAAACTACGTGGGAGTCTTCTCTCTCCTTTATAATTATAAAAAGAACTTTATAGTTGTTTAATAAATGTAAAATTATGAAAATTAACTTAAAATATATAATTGTATATTGTGATTGATTTCAAATTAAAATAGTGATTCTAATTTATAATGTATAGTAGAATAATTGTAATTGGCTTTATATTAAAAGAGTTGTTTAATATATGTAAAATTATAAAAACTAATTTAAAATATCTATTTGTATATTGTGATTGATTTCAAATTAGTACAGATTTTTTAGTAAAAAATTGTTGATTTAAAAAATGTGTATTATATTAATATGTTAAATAAAATCATTATTGTATACAAATTAGAATTTTTAACTAATCATGATTAGTAAATTATGATAAAAATGTTAAATAAGGAAAAGTCTTAATATAATATGATTGGTCTAAATTAGGACTGCGCTCTGATTGGTACTAAAGTAATTTATGGTTTTTTGATTGGTTAACCACATACTAACTGCATACGAATTTGTGGTTGAAGTTGAAAAACGATGGTGGTGGTGAATGAAAATGTGGATAAGATTAAAGAATTGTGAGAGATTATTACAGAGGAATACTTTTAAGTAATTTGTTGGAATATTTTTATTTAAGATTAATTTGAACGGTTGAATCGAGTTTTTTTATCAAACCGAATTTATCAAGTTTGGACAAACTCAAATTCGAACGAACTTATTAGATAACTCAAATTTGTTATAAAGCCAAATATATATTCATTATATTATAAAACTTGGAAGAAAATCATTGAGTACTGTTGATTGTTTGAAAAATAATGATCAAATTTTAGTTGTTTCGAAAATAATATTTAGATTTTAACTTATAAGTGTATAATTATAGTATTACAATAAAAGAGTTTCTTTTGCTAATTATCATAATATAGAGTTGTATTGACACCAATTGTTAGATTAAATCATGTATATGAATAATTTAATGTATATACATATATCTCCTGATCAAAATTATAAGTATAGATTAATAGCGGAAGCGTACCTGAATCGAGAAAGGCCAATAATAATCATGAGAGAGAGCAAAAAGCGTGAGTACTTAGAGATTTGATCTTCACTATTATCCTCTATACGTAAGGATAGTATATGTGTATATCCTGAATATTATGAGGCGTTCAATCAAATTAATATATAATAAAATTAAAATAATTGTAAAAAATTAAAAATTAGAGTTGAGTTAGATTATAGAAATTTAAAATCAGTTATAATTGTATAAACATGTTATGAAAATCAATTTATAATGTATAGTAAAATAATTATAATTGACTTTATATTAAAAGAGTTGTTATTTACTAAATGTAATATTATGAAAATTAACTTAACATATATAATTGTATATTGTGATTGATTTCAAATTAAATTAGTGATTCTAATTTATAATGTATAGGAGAATAATTGTGGTTGACTTTATATTAAAAGACTTGTTTAATAAATGTAAAATTATGAAAATTAATTTAAAATATATAACTGTATATTGTATTTGATTTCAAATCAAAATTGTGATTTTTTAGTAAATATTTTTTGATTTTAAAAATATGTATTATATGAAAAATGTTAAATAAAATCATTATTGTAAATAAATTAGAATTGTTAACCGACCGTGGTTAGTAAAATTAGGATGAGAATGTTAAATAAGGAAAAGTCTTAATATAATACGATTGGTCTTAAATTTATGTTAATATTTTTTAGTTAATATTAAAAGAAGTGTAAGAGAGAACTAAAATTTCGATGGAATATAAGGTAAGGAGGCGCATGGCAGCTTGTAGGTAGTTGATTTACTCGGTGAAACTAACTAACATGTCGTTAGTACATTAATTATTTGTTTTAATATTTTACACTATAAAGTGAATAATAAATTGTATAAAATTAATTAACTTGTGTGCGGTAAACATTTGGGTTAAAATTCAATAGAAGGAAAGTGATGGAATAAATTTGATTGGTATAAAAATTTAGGACTGATTTTTGATTGATTTTAGAATAAATTTAATTAATAATTTTCTAATTAATTATCTGGATGGGGGTAGATTTAGGTATTACAATAGAGTAATATAATATAATCGAAATCGATTTTAAATTAAAAGTTTATAATATATAAATATGTTAAATCAAGTAATTAATTAATGCATCCAAATTAAAATTAGAATTATTAATCAACCGTGGTTAGTGTAGTAGGATGGTAATATTAAATAAGGAAAATCTTTGTTATAATATGATTGGTCTAAAATATTGGAGTGATTTCTAATTGGTCCTAAAATTATTCATAGTTTTTTGATTGGTTAACTGGGTTCTAACTATACTTGGGTAGACTCGGGTATTATAATATTGGATATCTAGATTTTATAAAGTTTATATACTAATTATTTTTATTTAAAATCAAATATAATAACTATAAATTTAAAAATAAATAGAAGATAAAGTTTTAAAAATCTAAATATATTATCTAAAATACTAGAATTCATAACTTTTCAGTTGGTTGCAGTAGTAATGCTTACAGGACAGGGGTAGGGAAAGGTTAAACAAGGGGAATAAGACCTATCTCCGCAGAGAATCAGCAAGAAACACACAATAATCCGCAGATTAATTCATAATTCAACTCTATTTTAATAAACAAAATTACAATGGTTTATATAAACTCCTAAAACTTAACCACCAAGTAAAATCTTCCTAATAAAGGAAACAAATCCTTTATTTTATTCTATTACTATACTATAACTTAACTACCTAATCAATTATAATTATCTCTAGATCTAATTAATAATGTAAAATATATGCAAATCAATTTAATTATTCCTCTTTCCGCATCATTCTCCTCTCCTTTGAAAAAAACTCGACCGCGAGTTTTATAATGAAGAAGAATCCATAATCCTCGAATAGGACTCCATACACATTGAGCATGAATTTGTGGAAGCCATTGAGATATATCATCATGTTTGACTTCATAAAACCATTTTGGAATTACAAAATCGATATGCTCAACCAAATCCACTTT
>PHNY01139329.1:8337-19967 GCA_003724115.2 Anethum foeniculum
ACGCCATAAAACTGTTGTCTATAGGCACACTTTATGGAGGTTGTTTAACATCGGTTATACACTGATGTGAAAAACAACATATGACATCGGTTCTTAAAATAGAACCGATGTTGTGAAGAACTATAGACATCGATATCGGTTTCAAAACCGATGTGTTAAATATGCTGATACATCGATTTTGAAGATTAAATCGATGTGTATGGTTTAAATAACCTTGAGTTNNGGTTTAAATCCGAAATTTATGCTAATATTAAGCTGGTAGCAATGTAATATATATATATATATATATATATATATATATATATACACACACATCAGTTGTTATTTTAGAACTGGTGTTATATATGTATTATTACATCGGTTCATAACCGATGTGAAAAAGCAGGACTTTTCTCTACACCCACCTAGACATCGGTTTTCAAAATTTTACACATCGGTGCATAACTGATCTTTATTGACCTTTTTCCAGTAGTGATACCATCACATCCTCCACCCCTACACTTATAACTGCCACATTAATGATAATTAACACAATTAATTCTTTTCATATGTAACTCCTAATATATTATTAACACAATTAAATCATATGTTTGTAACTCCCACATAATGGATGTATTTTATTCTTATATTATATTTGACAAATGAAGTCAAATACAACAGTTACATGTAGGGGAAGTTCGGTGATATCAAATTTAAAAGGAATACAGAAGTTATATACATGGTTCAAGCCTATATATTTCAAAAGAGAGGCATTTCAAGATTCAGTTCAAGAGATATTACAAGCTATTAAGATAGTGGACGGAAACAAGTTTGGTAGTTACACTTCTAACAAGAAACTATTAGGGGTTTTGCTACACATTATAAGGAGTCTAAAGAAACAAGGAAAAATAGGGTCTCGGATTTTGAGCTGTAACAACAATGGAATGCTTTATTGAAAAAACATCAGGACAGAACATATATTGTTAAATGAAAGAGTTAGGATGAATCATTTGATGAAAAGGAAGATCGCGAATATCTTGCTTTCATAGCATTCTCTGAAGATGATTTACCTCACAAATCTAAGATATTAATTCTTTCAAATACTGCAATATCTAACTCTCAATATTGAAAGTATATTAAAGGATTGATGGACTTGTGCACATTAATTGAGAATATCTTAATTATATAAATGAATATTTTTAGAATATGATTAATTACAATGGTCAGATATTATCTTTCTTAAGAAAATAACTATCATTTTTTAGAAGTTAAGTTTATAGCATGCAAGACCTTTGTTTTAGTATCCCTAGTAGATCAAGATTTTCTTATTATTCTGAATTGTTTGTTAAGGAATAAATAGTATAAAAGATGGAAGGATTACCTTTAGTTCAGTAGAATCTTCAATACACCAAGCTATAAATAGGAATGAATAGCTTGTTTTTCTTAAACTCATATTTGAAAAAAATTTAGCCATATATGATTGATTTTTCATTAAATTTTAGCCATATATGATTGATTTTTCATTCTTTCTCATTCCTCAAGTGTGTAGAATTCATCCTCGTCTTTTTTTAGTATTTAGTCATCCTTGTTGGTGAGATTAAAAGGTTGTAAGAACAGGAAGACGATGATAACTCAACAAAACAGGACAGGTAAATAATGCTGCAACTACACAGGAATTAAGAAGATATTGAAGACGAGACAAACTCAAAAAAATCAAAATTTTCTATGTATTCTTGAAATCTGTAAACAAATCACTAAAAAAAATTCATTAATATGTTCATGCCTCAGTAAAGAATAAGGTTTGAAGACTTCCGGATTTTAGAAATATTGTAGATTCAGAATGAAGTGTCACCATAAGATTTTATTGTATTAACATATGTTGTGTTATAAATGGTGTTTGAAATATTGAAATCTGGAAGAATTGAAGACATTGTAAAGATAAAGGTTAAAGAAGACATCTGAAGTTTTGAAGTTATACTCACTGAAAAAGTTCATTTATATGTTCAAGCCTCAGTGAAGAACAGAGTTTACATATTCAACGTTTTAGTAGCAATGAAGACGTTGTCTAAGTATTTATATGTTCAAGCGTCAGTGAAGAACAGAGTTTACATATTCAACGTTGTAGTAGCAATGAAGACGTTGTCTAAGTACCAGAAAGGATTCCAATGGAAATATAGTATTTATTGAAAATTAGTGTTTGAAGCAATAAAGCTGTTATAAAACTGCATTTGTATTGAAAAAAGGGAATATAAAGATCAAAATTACTATTAGTCCTTAGTGAACCAGACTAGTGCACTAAACGTCAATATAATAGAAAAAGATCGTCATATTTATCAGGTGAACAAAGAATTTCTCAAGTAAATTTTGCTGATACAAACCCAAAAAACATCAACAAGTACCATCAATTTTAATTAGCTCTATAAATTAACCAAGTAGAATATTTTTATTTAATCAATAATAAATTTTACTTAAAATATTTTCTAAAGTCAAGTAAACGAAAGACTAAGAAATCTTATGTATTAAAAAGTTAAAAACAATGTTGGGTATTGAAAAGGAAAGAAGTCTGAATTAAGGTACTAAAAAGTTAGAGACAAAGTTGGTTCAACTTTATTTTCTCGTAACAAAATTAAACGAGAAGAATCAAAATTTGATTTTCTCGCTCCTCTTTCTCTTTCTCAAACTACCTGTCTCTCTCTCTCTCCTATTTTAAAATAGAATCGATTTGGATCTGGTTGGTCAATTTTGCCGACCCGGCCCGTGTACCCCTCTAGACTCTAGTGGGGCCTATTGCCCTTTTTCCTATTGGATTGAATCTAACCTTTTTTATAAGAAAAAAATAACCTGCAAACCGAATAATATTTCTACATTTCCCTGGGCTTAGGCCCAAAGAATGTTTTGTTCCCTTCTAAGGCGTTGAACGATTTCTCCCGAGTAACCAACCACCAAACAAGGCCTTCAACAGATCTGAACTACTAGTAACCGATACTGATTGAGTGGGTGTAGCCAAAAGGATGCAAGGAGGATCAACAGGCATCGGCTATGGTCTCAAGTACCAGGTAAACAAACAAACAAACACACACAACTCACACACACTTAATAAACGAACTCACTTTAATTTCGATCACCTTTTATTCAGGCGAGATGCATTGCGGATGTGAAAGCAGATACAGATCATACCAGCTTCCTTACTGGCACTCTCTCTCTCAAAGAAGAAAATGAGGTTATTTATTTCTCTTTTTTTTTAACCAATTTAATTTAATTTCAGTTAAATATGATCTGCATTTTGTTTAGGTGCATTTGATTAGGCTCTCGTCCAGTGGTACGGAACTTGTATGTGAGGGTTTGTTTTCGCATCCTAACGAGATTTGGGATCTCGCTTCGTGTCCTTTCGATCAGCGTATTTTCTCCACTGTGTACTCTTCTGGTAATTTCCTTCTTAGGTTTTATGCTATTTTTGAAGTGTTGATTGTTACGTATTCGGTTTTTTGTTTTAGCTGTTAAAATGTAGTAATTAGCTTCATTTTAATCCGAAATTCTACTATTTGTCTGCTAATTGGACCGAATGATGGTTACTAAATATGTGTCTCAATCTATGTTTGCTGCTATTGAAATTTCAAATTGTTACGTATTCGGTTTTTAATAGTTACGTATTCGGTTTTTTGTTTTAGCTGTTAAAATGTAGTAATTAGCTTCTTTTTAATCCTAATTTCTACTATTTGTCTGCTAATTGGACCGAATGACGGTCACTAAATATGTGTCTCAATCTATATTTGCTGCTATTGAAATTTGAAATTATCCTCCCCCCAAGTACACTCGTTTAACAGATAAGATTCCTTCGTATTAAGAAGTTGCATGATGTATTAACTTTAACCTCAGTAACTTGCCTGTTTTCAGTTAAAATTAATTTCTTATCATTACGAAGGTAAACGTATGTGTTTTACTGTATATTTGTTGCTATTCTAATCACGCAATTGACTTTTTAACATTGAAGATTCTTTGGTATGAAGAAGTTGCATCATGTATTTACTTTAACCATAGTGACTTGACTGTTTTCAGTTAAAATCTATCATTACTAAGGTTTATTAAAAAGGTTAGTTTCGGAATGGTGTATCTTTTAAATGTCTTGTTATTGAAGGCGAGTCACATGGAGCAGCAGTCTGGCAAATTCCTGAACTTTATGGTGAACTGAATTCCCCTCAGTTGGAAAAAATTGCTTCTTTAGATGCACATCACTCAAAGCCAAAATGGTAAGTCACATTTGTTCTGCCCCCATTTTGTAGTCTTTGTACATGCTTTATCTCATTGTTTTTCTTTTCCCAACTGCATTTGAGATGGTATAGAATCTAATTAGCGTTTAAAAAAGAATGTGAATGGTGGTGCTAAGGGATAACAGCCTATCATGAAAGAAGAGGGTGATCAATTTTCTTTTAGTAACTTGCCAATGACTATTGACTGCAATGTCTAGGTGGCTGCTCTCTATATCCTTTTGACTTGGAAATTTATATTCCTCTGAAAGTGTTATATCACCAAAAGTCAGAGCGAGACAGGGAATATAACAGTTTGAAAGAGGAATAACAATGTAAAATCGAATCTTGAAAATTTAGTGTTCTTATCTGCCTAGACTCTGAAGACTTAAACATAGCCAAAATCACTGAACCACCAAAGTAGAGAAACACCTTATTCTTACTCATCAAACGAAACTGGCAAATATTAAAACCATTGCTTCCACTTCCTAATCGGCCCACACCTCTGATGATGACAAAATGCGTTATAACACTGGGAAAAGGAGAATCAAGTGGGGATTAGTCTCATTAGTCCATTGAAACAAGTTTTCTGGATAACTTCTTTGCATTCTAATTATAATTTAGCATAATTACAGAGATAAAATTGTTTTTTTTAATTATGAAAGTTATCATTAGCAAATTAAATGTGGTTTTTGCTTTGCTTAGAGTTATGCATCTTACTTAATGATACTTACAGGGAACTTTAATCGCAATTACGTTCATCTCAGAGCAAACTCTTTTTAAGTACTCATTCATAACTGGTAGAAGAATTTTAAACAGATTTTTGTTACTTGCACGTTTTCTAACTTTACGTGTTGGACCTACATGACAGCATACTATGGTGGCCGTCTGGGAAACATGACAAGTTGGTTAGTATAGATGAGCAGAATCTCTATTTTTGGAGTTTGGATACTTCAAGGAAGACCGCACAGGTATTGGTTAGTTTAAATGTATTACTGCAGCTAGTACACAGAATTAATCCTTGCGCTTTTTTTTTCCTTGGATTATCAGTATTTGCTGTGTTATTTACTTGATCAGATTCTTGTGTGCTCATGTTGCACAATTTGGTCTTCATTCTGATTCGATACATTTGTATCATTTCTCGATTCACCTAGGAATGGTCAATGTCTTGTTATTTGATGCACTTACTGGTTATTTACATCAAATGAGATATCCAAGTGATAGGTACTTCACCCGAATATTGCGCTTACCCTTATTCAGGTCTTGCTGCAAAATCCAGGTATTGTCCCAAGAATCATCTGGAATTCTACATTACCTATCTGGTGGAGCATGGGATCCACATGATGTAAATGTGATTGCATCAACATGCGAATCCTCAGTACAGTTTTGGGATCTCCGAACAATGAAGTAAGTTCTTTTTCACTAAACTTAGTTGTCACTTGTGTATATGGTACTCGCCTGGTTGAAGCGATAAACATTACCTTAATTTTGGATTTCTTTTGGGGTTTCTATAATTAGTTGACCATGTACAATACTAATTTCCCATGTTTGTCTGGTTTACAGGAAAACGAATTCTATTGAGCATGGTCATTTCCGAAGTCTAGATTATGACAGCAAGAAGCAACATATGCTAGTGAGTATCTGCTTTGTTAAATAAAGCTAAATACCTGTTTAATTTTGAGAATTTCCATCACTCCAGAACATTGATAAGACGACTTTGACTTGTCCACTCTACTAGTTCAGTAATCAGTATAAAATGGGTTCTTATAATAATACTAAATAAATGAATGACAAACTTGCACGTTGAAATGATCAACCATTATAAGCTAGTTTTATAATGTCTAGACCTTGGAGGAAAGATCTCTAAGGCTCCAAAACAATTACGGTTTTCGTTTTTGCTCTTATGTATCAGCAATCAACTAGATATATCATGTCCTCTTGTTAATTAATTTGTCTAATACATGTTGGTTGCTTTTCATGCTGTACAAATAATATGAAATTATTATTCAATGGGTAGATCCAGTTAATATTTTGCTTCACCTTCATTTTGTAGTTCAGAAAAGATGCAGACTTTTGTGTCCTTTTTTCTGAATTTCCTAATTAAATTAGTTCCCCCACTTCCACTGTTTGGCATTTCTCCACTATAATGTGTTGACACTTACTAGTTCGAACTTATTTGTACTTAAATATTCCAGCATTCTATTAAAAAATAATTTTTTTGACAGCGATGGTAATTTTTATTTTGAAGGCTGACTAATAATCTGATATGAATTCTTGATGCCCCTCTCCCGAGTTTTTTTTAGGGCCGTAAGCAAAGGAATGCAAGGAGTATTTGAAATGTGGCATAACGAGTTTCAATCACTTGCTCCTGAGTTTAAAAATTAGAGTCTTTCATTGTATGTGCTTCCTAGTTGGAAGGAGAGCATATATTAGTTGTTAAATTACAAATGTGTCCTTACATTTAACAGTTAAGATATGAGTAATAAGGGCATATTTGTAATATCAACTTTTCTAATTTACCTTCCTTCGCTTGCTTTCACTTCCATCCCACTTTTGGAGTGAAAGTTTTGGAAGGAAAGCATAAACAATTTACATCTCTTTCACTTGCTTTCCTTCCTAAAAAGAACTCGGGAGTACCAATATGAATGCAAATTATGTTATTTGCTTTCCTTCCCATCTTCTTTCCTCTAGGTATCTAATCTGGAAAATTGAAGATGTTGTTGTAGTGCATAAACATTTGAGATCAGTTGATTTCAATGAGAGGCACAAAGTACTTTGACTAGTACTACTGCGATTTTGAGATTGACATTGACTTTGTTTTTTGTATAATTACTACCCTAACTGAAGATCTAAAGAACTAAAATCTTAATGTGTAGCATTTTGTCATCAAAGTTGACAAGTTTATATTACCGTAAAATATGACAGGTAACTGCTGAAGATGAATCGGGAATACATATATGGGATCTTAGAAAGCCAAAGGTTCCTGTTTTAGAGCTCCCTGGACATGCACACTGGTATGCTTTGCGAATTGCAGACGGTGCCTATACGGTTTTGTATCAAAAATCTGTGCTCCTTCCAAAGGAGAGAATAACATTTTAGTAGGAAGTAAAAAGATGGAGTACTCTTTTCAGGACAGAAGGATATTAATTATTGAATAACAGCGTTAACACTTATCCTAAATGATTGGTTCAGCATTAGCATATTTACTTCCTATACTAAATATTCAACTGTAATCACCATGCTTTTCTTATTGTTTTTTGACAGGACATGGGCAGTAAGATGTAATCCCGAGTATGACGGGCTCATCGCGGTCTCTCTCTCTCTCTCTGGCTCCCTCTCCCTCTCTCTGGCTGCCTCTCCCTCCATCATAATTAGACAAGCACACACATCCCAGTTTACACACTTTAGTTTTTAAGGCAGCTTTCACACATAAATTCAAACACGATTTGATTTTCTAAAGGCAGTTCATACGTAAAATTTAAACGGCATCTCTCTTTCTCTTCTCTAAATATGCAGCACACAATCTTATAAAATATTATATCTAATAAAACACTATATGTGTATATTGTAATCAGTGTTGTAAAAATCGGTAATCGGACTAAATCGATCGAGGTACCGATTCAGGATTAGTCGGAAATCGGAGATTAATCGGAGTGAAAAACATATGTATTTTAATATTATAATATTATTTAATCCATTAATCTCATTTTGTTAGTTATTTCATTAAGTAATATATATTTATCATATCATAAAATATATATTTGTATGTAATCAAAATATTGTTTTATTATGAAAAATACCGATCAAGGATATCTCGGATTAATCGGATTTTAAAAATCGAATCAGCCAGGTACCTTGTAGAGGATTAATCGGCTGAATCGGAGATTTTTAGAACCATGATTGTAATAGAACTCTATCATGATTACAGTGTGTTATTTACAATACTCTCATTAAAGATATAAAACCGTTACATTTGTATCCATATTGATATTTTCATTGTTATATAAATTTAACAAATATAATATGTATAACAATATTTGTATAAGATAAAATGCTTGTATATTTTTAATATTTAAGCCTGGTGTCTTCCACCGGCTTTACAGGTGAACATAGGGTTGGTGATCCATTATATTCCTTTTCAAATTACTACATTGCCCTCTCATAATATCATATTATCAATTTTATAGTTAAATATGCATATATTAGTTGTATATTTATTTGTTATATTAACATTGTACATCGATAAATATATCTTAGTATATCATAAATACTCTATTATTTCTAATATTGTCTAGAATATATGATAAATCTTGTATTATTGGTGAATTACTGAAGTTTGTAGAGGTTGATAAAATTCGCAGACTGTGTATGAATATATATAAATAATAATAATTCTAGATATAATATTTATAAATATAATAATTCTAGATATATATAAATAGAAAAAACAAATAAGAATTATGTCATCTTAGACATTTTTAAAATATTTGATAAATTCCAAGTAATCATTTATTTTAAATACATATTTTCATCCCACTTGTGTAAGAAAGCATGCCCATGTCTACCACGGGCTAAAAGCTAGTTTATCTTATACTTTACAATTTAATAAATGTGATATTATGATTAGAAACAAACCAAATACAATTTATTAGTTATCAAAATTTTAAAGGAGGGTTTTAACTGGTGGTTGAAAAGAATTGATAATAATACAGAAGTAGCTTCCGTAATTAATTAATTATTATAAATTTTTGGCCACACTAGCTTATTTTTCTGGCTAAGCACACTTGTCTAAAGGACACACTTACACTTGTATATATGCCCTATTTGTTGAGCACAAAATCTTATGTCCTAGGTAGATATTGTTAGAAATTTGCTTTTTGTTTTTCAATTACTTGATATATAAATGTCATGACCCCTCTTTATTTACTCCATCCATGTCTTCTACTTGTTCTTATCTTGCCATTCTTTGAATCCCTGCTGTTACTCATGTAATGACCATATGCAGTATTATTATTAGCTTTTACATTTTGCTGACATAAACAACTTTGCAGAGTGCTGGAACAGATTCGACTGTCAACTTGTGGTTTGCTTCTCCTCCTAGCAGCCATAATTTATCGTCTGAGAGGTCCTTCCTTATATACAATCTCAATTTTTAGCAAATAGTTCATCGAAACCAAGTGTTGATCTTCATTTTATGGTTTTGCAGCGTTATGGATCCACCTTTGAAGCGGGTCGATCCATTGCTACATTCATACAGCGACTATGAAGACAGTGTGTATGGTAATTAAGACAAAATCTCTCTTTTTTGTTAGGCTAATTACTCACTTAGCATAACTATTGCACATGTTTCTGCAGGCCTGGCTTGGAGTTTCCGAGAGCCTTCTTTATTTGCTTCTCTGTCTCATGATGGGAGGGTTAGTACTCTAGTATTGTACACCAGTTTGAAAAGCAACACATGGAACAAAAATAATCTTATGTTTGTTTTAAGTAGAACTTCTTTAACATTGTACATCTTATGTCTATATGTGCTTGCTGGGAACTAAATTTTAATATATTTGCTGCTATGATTTCACTACCTGTTGGAATATTTATCAAATTTATGCTGGCTGTAAATTTAGTGTGTCAGTACTGTTTAGCATACAGGTTTTGACAAAGCATTTGGTTTAGCAGGACCCACCTGTTTAAGTTGAAATTTAATCGCTACCCCTGGATTGACTTGAACAGGGGATTTTACTGATTCTGAAACTGTATACAAGTTACATCTGAATATATTATTTCGATACAAATTTTTATAAATGAATCAGTTTAAAGTTTGTGGAAATCACATCCAGGCAGGGTAGTACAGTTGCCTGTCAAAGTTGATTCAGTAGCCACTAGTGGTACCTGCATAATAAAGCTTGTTCTACTTAAATTTGTAGCAGACAAGTTGAGCTTGGTTTGTAAATCTAATTACCATCTTCTATACCACAATTCAAACTAGTAAAAGCCAACAGTGGGCATTTGGACCTATATTGCTTTTTGACAAATTTAATGCTTTAATCACGCTGCTTGGTAATGTATAACTGTATAAGATTGTTTTTAATGTTTACTTTGCGTATACAACAGGTGGTTGTGGAATCTGTCAAGCCGTATCTCACCAGAAAATGATCTTAAGTGGTGTATCGATTGTAAGTTTAAAGTACCAATCCTTTGTTATTTAGTCCTTGTATATTCAGTTCCTTGTTGCTTTAAGCTGAATCACCTTTGCAGCTGTTTTTCAGGGTTATTGGTTGAAAATTTAAATGGAAAATATGAATTCTACCTTACTATGATGCAACGCACGTTCACTGTATCAATTTCCTTGTTTGTTCGTGTTGTATGAACCACATTCTGTTTAATCGTACGAGCGGGTCTTTCATTTTCTTTTGTAAACGTGACGAAAATTAGATTACTTTGAGAAACTTTAGACTGTTTTTTTGTGTTATGGTTCTCTTGTGATGTACAATTTATAACTACAAATATTTCTTTTAGTTTTTAACAAAGTAGAATGGTTTGTGTGACACATTTGGGATTTGGGATACTGCACCCTACTGAATCTGTATGACCCCTGCTTGATAATGTTTGCTTTGGTCATTTCTTTCACCGCCTACTAAGTGCAATGCTTTGGTCATTTCTTTCACCGCCTACTAAGTGCAATGCTTCAAGTTTTGTGATTAGAATGTTATGTAGAATCATTACGAGGACAACAAATAACCAGAACAATCAGTTGTGGAAGGAAAGTAATGATAAAGAAATTACGAGAATAAGGTTTATGAATATTATACAGGTGATAATGGGTTTGGAATTACGATAAGAAATGCCAAGGAAAATTGTAGTTGATATGTAATTAAAGTTGCATGTTGTAAATATGGTAGTATAAATCCCGAATCTTTTTAGTGGTTTATAAATATCTGTTCATCTTAAAGTCGAATCAAATCATTCTATATATTACTTAAAATCGTTGTAGGCTAATCTCTCTCTTGAAATCAAAATAGTAGTTTATTCGAAAAGTTCTTCGATTTCGAACTTGTAATAGCAAACTTTGCGTGATTAAAGTAGTCGAGACTCCTGTGTGATTAAACTAGTCCGTTCTTGCTTTCTAGAGGAAAAAACGGGAAAGAAGGAATGCAATGCAAGCAAGCCGTCGTGCTGAGCACCTGAAACTCGCGGCTAGTCGGGGGTTCTATAACTATTGTAAAAGTGCGGCCAAGATTCAAACTTGGTGGCAGGGTTCCAAAAATTATCGATTTTTTTAATTTTTTATGATTCCAGATTAATTTTTAAAAAGTATTTTATCTATTTAATGTCTAAAAGTTCGATTAATCACAATGAATTAATTTTGAATAACGTCATTATAACTATAAAAAATTCGAATATTTTTATATTATT
>PHNY01139373.1:685-14056 GCA_003724115.2 Anethum foeniculum
AAATATCAATCCAAACTCTCAGTCTTGGTTTGCATATTTATATTATTTGACCCGATTTTTTCTATTTTCACCCGATTTCAAACCGATTTTGACCCGTTTTATGAAAAAATAATTTTTTGGTCGTTTTTGCATTATCAATACGTAGCCTCCCGCATACCGATTCCCTGACCGATTAATCGGCGATTTTGTCGATTTTTAGAACCATGGTTATGAGATGATATATATATACATATACATATATATATATATATATATATATATATATATATTAATGAACTTACCAATATTAAAAGTTCAATTTAGATATTTATCCTTGCTTTAACCTTTCATAACTAAAAATGGGACAAATATGATTATGGATCTTATACAAATTGAAAAATAAATATCAAATATGAAAATGGATAGTTCATAGATCAAATTTAAACTATATTTTTAACCGATTCAAAATATGAATATCAGATTTAAGGAATGGATTATTAAATAATTTATAATATATAAATAGATATATAGATAAATACAAATATATAGATTATGTGATTTGATTTCATATTTTTTTTTTAACGAAAGGGAGAGATTTTATTAATTTACGCAATCTTCCACAATACAATTCATCACAATGATAGGGATAGAAGTCCTATCAAAACTACGATCTGGATATAAATATGCTACCTTAACTAACTGGTGGGTGGCACTATTTGCAGACCGTTTAATAAAATTCAACTTAACGTTGTTTCTTCGACCAAGAAGCCTCCGACAACTTTCAATTTCCTTGACAAAATGTGATCTCATAGAAACTCTACTTCTGATAGCCTGTATAACCATCAGAAAGTTAGACTCTATCTCGATTTGCTTCCATTCACTCCTATCGCTCCAGCTCAAAGCTTCCTTCACTCCTATAGCCTCCGTCCATTCTACAGGCTTCAACCCTTTGTACACTTTTGTTTGAGCCTGTATCAGATCTCCAAAGCAATCTCTAGCCACCATCCCAACAACAATCTCTTCTCGATCTTCAAAAATGGCTGCATCAACTGTCACCTTAATAGTATCTCCCTGTGGTTTTACCCAAGTACCAACTCCATCTCTATCATGACCAGGCTGAAGAAGAGCACTTGTCGATACAACTTGGGTTGCTTTCCATTGAAAAAGGTGCTGCTTTGCCAATGCCACCACTCTATTTAACGAGATTGGATTTTTGTTCCATACAACATCGTTCCTTGCTTTCCATATTGACCAACAAACAACAATAACTTCAGCTTTTTCATCCCTATTACCCCGACTCAGACTGTTATTTAACCAATTCGCAAACCAACTTTCAAAGACCTTGTGATTGTCTGCCAACAGAATTCTCAAGAACTCGACGCAAAATTGCAGGTTACAAGGCTATGAAAAATAGTTTCTTCTCCTTCATGACAAATCGGATACAACTGAGAAACTTGAACATATTTCCCTCAAAGCTGTATCGTTGTAAGAAGATAGTTATTAAGAGCTCTCCAAACCATATTCAGCGCTTTTGGAGGAGCTCTAATTCTCCAAAGTTTACTCCATATTGTATCATTATTAGTCAAAAACCAGTGGCCCTTCATCACCTGAATAAGTTTATACGCACTCTTGACAGAATATACCCCTGTGATTTTCTTATGCTAGTAAACAACATCCCTATTTGACTCTGTATCCAGCTTCGTGTTAAGAATACAATTTTGGTCTCTTACAGAAAACATATCTCGAACCAAATTCACATCCTATTCTCTACGATTCACACATAAGAGAGACTCAACTTTCTGATTCACTAGACCTTGGTTCTCAGTTTCCACATACGGATTCAAGTTATCATTTAACCAAGGTTGGCCCTTTATATTGATACTTTCCCCTGAACAAACCCTCCATCGAATCCCAACCATGATTAAATCTCTAGATTCCCATATACTACGCCATATAAAGCTCGGGCTTTGACCAAGCTTAGCATTAAAAAACTCCCATTAGCAAAGTAGTGGGCACTGTACATTTTTGTGGCCAAAGTATCTGGCATTGTGATCATTTGCCATGCCTGTTTCCCTAACATGGCCACATTGAAATCCCTGAAATTCCGAAACCCCATACCTCCTACAGATTTATGTTTACAGTGACTCACCCATCTTAACCAGTGAATTTTCTTTCCCGTTTTTGGATCATCCCACCAAAACTTCGCTAAACTTCTTTCAATATCCTTACTTATCTCCTAGGGGAGTAGAAACACACTCATAGAAAAAGTTGGGAGAGATTGTACCACTGAATTTATCAGCACCTCGTTACCTGGCTTCGAATAGAACTTATCCTTCCAGCTTCTAATTCTAGTATGCACTTTTTCTTTTAAGAAGCCCAAAATCACTGACTTTTTTCCTTCCAAAATATTTGGTAGACCTAGGTATTTACTCCTCTCATCAGTCTCAGTCATGGCCAATGTATGACACACCTCATCTCTGTTATACTAAATGATATTGGAGCTAAAAAAGATGGATGATTTACACGAGTTTACCTTTTAACCTGATGCAGCTTCGTAAACATTAAGCAACTCCAGAACTTTTAAACCTTCAACTGTATTTGCTTTACAATAAACGTAACTTTCGTCTGCAAATAGCATGCGCAAGACAACCGGGGCTTTCCTACAAATTTTTATTCCATGGATCCATTGCTTCTCTTCATACTTTCTAATCAACGAAGAGAGACCCTCCGCACATATTATTAATAAATAAGGCAAAATCGGATCTCCTTGTCGAATTCCCCGACTTGGACTTATATGACCCATCTCTTTATTTCCATGAACAATAGAATACAACACTGAACTCACACATTGCAAAACCAGATGCACCCACCAGCTACTAAACCCCATTTTCAACAAAATCTCCCTTAGAAAGTCCCATTCAATACGATCATAAGCCTTGCTCATGTCGAGCTTGAGAGCCATAAAACCATCTTTCCCCACTTTCTTTTTCTATAAGTAGTGCATTATTTCGTAGGACACCATTATATTATCTGAAATCAAACGCCCTGGAATGAATGCACTTTGATTTTCCGATACAACACTACTGAGAAAACACTTCATACGATTGGCTAGCACTTTCGTGATAACTTTCATAAGTACATTGCAAAACGAAATTGGCCTTAGATCCCCCACACTTGTCAGATTTTTCTTTTTTGGAATTAGAACAATGTTTGTTTCATTCAACTCTGCTTCAATTCTACCTTCCCTGAAAAATTTATCCACTTTTTTGACCACATCATTACCCTCAACAGCCCAGTATTTTTGGTAGAATGCTGGTGTCATTCCATCCAGCCCGGGTGATTTATCCTGGTGAATACTGAACACAGCATTTTTCACCTCTTCCTTCGATACTGGTCTTAAAAACTTAGCGTTCCGGTTCTCCGAAATAGACCTGGTAACACAGTTAATAAGCTCCTCCCTGTCTGTATTGTTTGATGTGAACAACTTATTAAAATGATTTAGAATAATACCAGACAAGCCATTTTCCCAATCGAACCAATTTCCCTCCTCGTCCTTCAAACGGCTTATTTGATTTTTACGTTTTCAAGCAGTAGCAGCTGCGTGAAAATACTTTGTATTTTTATCCCCTGATTGGAGCCACAGTTGCTTTGAACGTTGTCTCCAAAAATTTCATGCTGATCAAGAATCGAAAATAGTTGCTACATGATTTTTTTAAATCTTACCATAGACTGAGCATCACTATTGCATCTGAGTTGTTTGAGTTGCACTTTATATTGCTTTATACGCTTACTGAAGTTTCCAGTTACCTCTTTGCCCCAAAAATCCAGTCTTTCTCCACATTGTTTGATCTTACACATAATATCAGCCCCCACATTACTTTCCCAGACATCTTTCACTAATTGATGGCAGAGTGGCTCTGAAATCCATGCATTTTCAAACCTGAATTGCCTCCTCACTGTCTCTTGACATTGTTTCTTTAATTCTAAGAACAACAGACTATGATCTGATGAGGATCCCTCCATGTTGTAGAGTTTTGCAAACGGGAACATTGCTAACCATCTGTCATTTATTAGAACCCTATCTAAACAAATTTCCATCCAATCCTCCGTTCCTCTCCCTCATTCCCAAGTATATTGGTGCCCCACTTAATCCATATCAATCAAATTCGTGTCCTCCAGAGTTTCATTGAAACCATTTACAAGCCACTGAGGGTAGCTAGCTCAACCCTTTTTATCTGTATGTGATATAATGTTATTCATATCGCCAACCACAGCCCACGGTAAGTTCGAGTCTCGTGATAGGTTTCTAAGAAGATCCCAAGTCTTCTTTCTCTTCGATCTATTAGGTTCTCCATCAAACCCCGTTAACCTCCACGGATTCATATTACTTACACCAGTTTCAACGTCAATGTGGTTGGACGAGTAACTTAAAAGTTTTGCTTGATCAGCCTCCCTCCACAAAAGTGCCAAACCTCCACTTTTACCTTGCGGCTCTGCTGTTATCAGACCTTCAAAACCTAGTTTTGCCCGCAACCATTCCATCTTCTCTCTAGAACTAACAGTCTCACATAGAAAAATAAAAATAGGCTTTTCCTGACGAATTACGTCTGATAAGAACTGAACTTTCCAGGGCAGCTCCAGACCCTGGAAGTTCCAAGTAAATGTACTCATAATCCTTGGTGGGACTGCCCAGCAGTACCCGTAATCTGCAAGTTTTTTTGGTTCTCCTCGTTTGATTCATGTGTTTTCATTACAGTGTCAATATCTTGGGCTGTTACAGGTTTTGGTCCATTAAGACTGGGCTGGTCCATTATGCGTCTTTTTGGGTCCATTATCAGTAATTCAGAATTATCCATATTATCAATTATCCCGCCCTTAGAGATAACATGATATTTCAAATTATGATTTGGCTCTGAAATATCTCTTTCCAACTGCTTACCATGATTTTCTCCTTCAATAATCACGGCTTCATGCAGATTATCCTCTCCATCATTTCCTGATTTCTTGTGATCATGATTATCTTCCCCCCTAACATTCCTACCTCCCTTTACTTGACCGGAACCACCTTCAACTACCTTATTTGCTGCCGGATTTATACCCCCTGGACGGAGCCATTTCGAGCCCATCGTATGCAATTTTCGCCTAGAATCCGCTTTCATCCAAGCCCCATATGGTTTCTCCAAGCTTTCAACTAGCGACTCAAACAGTTTTTCACAAAATTTCTCCCCATGTCCTACCATTCCAAAAATAAAACAGAAAACTGGGACACCTTCATACTTAAAATATACCCAACACCAATCATCTGCATTTTTCTTTAGCTTCATTCTTCGTTTCAAAGGAACATCCAAAGATATTGACACGTAAATACTCCCTCCACACCCCTGCGAAATTGTTAGCATCTGATTCAATGAACGATCTAACATAGTTCCTTACATCTTTAATGATCCCCTACAACATAAATCCCGTACTCATATCATGTAATTGAACCCAGATATCAAGCTTATTAATGGCTACATTTCGAGGATTACCTCCCTCCTTTAATCTCTCAAACACTAAGTTGATTCTCCCGAATGTCCATGGACCGCCATCAATCACCCGTTTAATATATATTTCATGATAAAACTAGAATAAGAACCTGTTTATATCCAGTTGTTTAACGTACATTCCACTACCAGGTCTCCACAACGAGGCCATTTTGTATTGCATATCTTGGAAATCGATATTTGCATCAGTAAGAAACCGTTTTACCAGACACCACCTCGTATCTATTTCGCTAGTATCATCCACATTATCTTCATACACCAAGCCGCCCTGTTTCTCATCTTCAATGGTTATCATTGCAAAATCATCTTCCATGTCTCGAATAGCTTTACTATGAATATCCATACTGATATAAACGAAATAACAATGAAACAAAATAACTACTAATAACATAGCAATAACTTTTACCAGAGGGACACTCTGAACATTCTCGCCATGTCAAAAGACAAGACTAAAACTGATCTCATATTTAATAATAGTAAATGTTATTATCATTGTTTGGTAAAGTCATCCAAATTTGGGCAAGCCCATTAACAAAAGAGGATTGAGGCACCAGCTCCAACAACAACCTAGCATAGACTATTTTTGGGCTTCAATTAGATACTAGACTTGAACCAATAACTCAACCACTTCGAAAATTGTTGCGCATTGGACTATGATTTAACAACATGAACTTGAACTAAAATCAACAGAACTAAACAATGAATACATTTTATTACATACAAGATTTTTACTTATGAATACCCGTCTTAGAGCATATACACCGGCATAAAGAAAAAGTTGATTTTTTTTTAAAGAATATAGAGGCAGAGAATGGTAGATGGATAAATATTGGCCCTGTTTGGCAATTAGCTGTTAGCTGTAGCGGATTAAATTAGCTATTTTGACTAGCTGATTGAGTAAGCTGTTTTGACTAGCTGATTGAATTTAGCTGTTTTGGACAAAACCGTTTGACAATTAGTTTTTTCCAGCTAACTTTTTGCCTACATTAGTTGAAAAAGCTCCTTCAAGTAGTTTTTTAAAAATTAGCTTTTTGGGATCAAACAGCTATTTTAAAAAGTTAACTACCAAACACTAGAAGTTTCATTTGGTCAAACCTCTAATTTGATTCAAAAAGCTATTTCTTTGCCAAAAAGTTAACTTCCAAACAGGGCGCGCGACAACGACCTCTACTGAATTTAAATTATCTACCCTAAACGTTCATTAATTGTCAGATAAGACGGTACCGTATTTACATATGTGGCTTTGATCATAGACGTACTCGAGCTAATTTATATTCAGTAGAAATCTAAATTTCTTACTCTATTTGCTAGCCAATGACATCACTTTGGAGATTCATTCTCATTCTGGTTCATGTTACATTTACATTCGCAAACAATCATCAAGACCTTACCAGGCTTCCCTGGCCAACTTCCTTTTAAACTCGAAACTGGGTACGTAATTACAGATTTAACATAACGGGTGTGTGAGTGTATTTAACTAGTAAAAAAAAAATAAAATGGAATTATGGATGTATTCTTGCAATATGTGTACTTGATATATGGTTTATTTATTGCTGCATAGTTACATCGGGGTCGGGGAGCGCGAAGATTTGCAGTTGTTCTACTACTTTGTGGAGTCTCACCGAAATCCGAAAGACGATCCCCTCATAATCAGGCTTTCTGGCGGCCCTGGTTGTTCTGATTTTCCTGGCTTCTTTTATGGAACTGGTAAGGCTTCCTTTTACAGCTTATTTACAGTCTACTGTACACATTGCTAAAGGAACTAAACATTTCTGTACCGGTACTTATCCGTATATAATCAAATTGTGTTTGTGTTAAGTACATTATGCATTGACCCGATGTTGCTTTCTATAGAACCCCTTGCATTTGATTACACAAAATCTAGTGATGATTTACATAACATGGAGTATCAGCCGTACGGGTAGACTCAGGTATAACGTTCTTGCATGATCGGTTTCTCTTGATCTGATGCATGATCTATTGTTTGGTGGAACTAACAAAGTACTTGTTTGTGGATTGTGACATTGATTTGCAATTAATTTACAATGAACAACTTTAGTAGCAGAATTGTAATGAAAGAAACTAGGATTACTGTCAAATATCTGGGAACCAAAGTTTTTTGAACATTTCAGAGCTAGGTGAACTTCATAAGGTGTCTTGTTAAACAAAACCAGAATAAGTTTGACAAGCTAAAACTATGCATCTTCCACAAAGTTTGAGCATAGCCAGAAAGATGTTCAATAATCCGTCATTCTGCAGCTTATCTTCATATTATCGATAAATTCGTTTCTTATTATAATTTTTGAAATAACAGGTATCGAACATGTTATACTTTGATGCACCCACAGCTGGATATTCGTATGCCAAGACTCCAGAAACTTACAAAAATAGCGACACCTTGACAGCAAAGTATATACATGAATTTCTCAGAAAGATAAATGAATTAAAGAACTTTTCTAAGCATTACTCATGTAGACACTACATGTAAATGTATGTACTTGTTTATCAATACTATCTTCAGATTCTGACTCCAAAATTATATGTATATATTGTAGTCGCTTAATAGAAATCCCAAGTTTAAAAACCATCCTGTGTATGTTGCATGCGTTTCCTATGCCGGCATAATTGGCCCTATCCTAGTCCAAGAAATCTACAACGGTACATAATGGTCATTATAATCGTTTAGATGGTTTTATCTTCTTTTTTTATTGATCGATTTACATCTGTCCACTTTATTTTTGAAGGTAATGAAGCTGGAAATGAGCCGCCAATCAATATCAAAGTGCATCCCTAATACCTGATCCTTCTCTGTTATGTATTATGTGTTTTTAAGATAATTTGCGTTTTTTACATCAGATATTATTGACCATATCATCTCTTATCCAATAATCTTTATTTTAGAGTACTAATCAATTTTATGGCTTTAAACTGATGAAAAATGTTACAGATCAATTTTTTTTTTTGAAATTATTACTAAACAGGGGAGAATCGGGATTGGTCATATTGTAATAGTGCCAAAGTTACTGTTAGTGCTAGATTGGATTTAGAGAGTATTTCCTAGTCCTGTGCTAGATAGGATTTTAAGTTCATTTCATAGTCCTCCACCTTTCTACTTCAAATCAACAAAACTATCATGAAATTAACATGGGGGCAGAACTGCAGAATTGCGGAATCATAGTTGAATATCATATCTAAATTAACGGCTAAGTTTTTGTATCTAGATTCTAGTGAAGTACAATATCATAGGCGAAATGCTGATAGTTAAGGCTGTAATTTGAACCCAGATTGCTTTAAATAAAAAAAGAACTGCTCTGAAAAACTTTTAGTATATCGCTTTCGATAATTTGATCTGTTATATGATTCTGTCACAGTCTTGTATTGGGGAGGCAGATGATATTCTCTTCCTCGTGAATGGTTAGTGACATTGTATAATCTGATTGTTTTTCTTTTTAAAGAAACTAGAATTGCATTGTTGTTGTTTTAGCTGAAAATTCGATGTTCTTAGCATTATCTGATGCATATGCTGCATTGACACAACAATAATGGTTCTTCATACACATTTCAATAGAATTCATGCAAAACGTTTTTCATATCTATATAAAGCGCTGCATTAGAATTTGCTCCTTAATTATTTGTTTGATGATTCCAGGGATACATAATGGGGAACCCTCTTACAGACAGATACATTGATATTAATTCGAGGATCCCATATGCTCATCGGATGGCACTTATATCAGATGAGCTCTATGAGGTACCCAGATATGCGTACCCATATTCATTAATATCTTTTTGTAAATAATGTATTCTTATAAATTTTACATATTTTGTAAATTTCATTTCGAAGTCAACAACAATTAATTGTGATGGCAATTTCATAAGCGCAGAACCCAGGAACTCGTTATGTGCAAAGAATTTAGAGGAAGTAGACAAGGTATGGAAGAATTATTTTTTACTTTTGCTGAAAGCTTATCGTTAATTTTTTTTAATCTTTTTTATTTTTTTAGTTCTGCACGCTACACTCGACAATTAGGATTAAGAAAACCTGATATCCGATCTGATTTAAGATCAGGATTACAGTTTAATGGTAATTAAGGACATAGATGAGTGAGTTCTAGTTAAAGATAATATGTTTTCTAGTTAAGGACATAAATGGACTAATGGAGGCTTACTTGTCATACAGTAAAATCATCCCTTAACATTTATCGGTCTATATGTTCACTGGTGTATCAATGAAAATGATATGCCAAGTATATTTTGTCATACTTAGTTAACATTTAGCATATTCATGTTATATAGATTTTAACAACATATATGAACTTTAATTTCCTGTGCAGTGCCTTGAAAATGTATATATCTACGATATTTTGAAGCCTGTTTGTCCTACCGGCATGTTTGATCTGCTAAGATCTGATGGAAGTTCCAAGAAAAAAAAAACGGATTTCACCATCTTCTTCAGTTCCCCCAAAACCCTGAAGACTGGTGCAGGGTAATCTCTGCTCCCTCTATATGTCTTAATATCATCCCTCCATATCTCTATGCTACAATATGCTTAATGATTAAAACTTATCCTTGTTCTAACTGTAAATTTATAAAACTTATGTGAAAGAGAAAACAATGATCTTCTATTTTAATTTATTAAACGAATGTAATACTTAGATCTCCACATATTATTTCAGTAATTGTTTCTTTTATCTAATCATTGTTCTTTGTATTAATAGGATAAGACTTACGAGTATGTGGTAACTTGGGCAAACCGCAAAGTTGTTCAAAACGCTCTTAATGTCAAAGAGGTATGATTCATTACAAAATAGTTTGAAAGAGGCCCTTAATCAGTGAGAAAACCAGGAATTTCAAGAACTCTGGTCATAAGTAATTTAATGTGATGAAAATTCAAATTCAGATAAGCTGACATTATTTCGATGATATTTCCTATATCAAGTAGGGGTGAAGCCTTGGTTGCTCCCTAGTTCCTCCAATGTCCACAATGACTAATCACACATTTATGTTTTTGTGAGCACCAGGGAACAGTAACAGAGGCATGGGCGAAATGTAATAGCGAACATTATATGCTTGGTAGAAAGGATTCCGCTACTTACAGCTACAATGTCCCAAGTACTGTTGCTTATCACAAAAATTTTACCCAAAAAAGTATTTGAGCTCTAGTATACAGGTGAACTCACAATTTCTTTTATGTTAACTAATTATAATGTCGCAGTGGAATCTTGATATAAAAGTCATACTGGCTGAAACATAAGATATGTATATACAAAAACTCAAACAGATGAATATTTACAATTGTCTGGATCATACAGTGGTGATCACGACATGGCCTTTCCCTACGTGGGTACAAGAAAATGGATACGCAACAGTACTATAAAAATATAAATTTATATATCCCAACCATATTATAATGATATTGACGGGTTGGGTTCAGTAAGAAAACAAAATTCTGCCAAAATTATATAGCAAAGTAACTGTGAATGTAAAATCCATAAATATAACTTAAAATCAGGAAATTACAGTAAGTAATTTAAAATACTGCAGTCATCCCTATCTAGTATAAACTCCAAATAAGTCTTAACTAAAGCATGCAAGAAAATAGTTTAAATAATAATTTTTTTTCAAATACTAACTATATTAATCCATGAACACCCTACTGATCAGATTCAGAAAATAATTCAAAACTATCAAATTGACTAGCTAATGAGCATGCATGTCATAGCTACATAGACTGAATGACAGAATATGTCTTAATATTCATCACTTTTTCACTTTAATTCATAAATTATACGAGTATTTTTTAAGAAATCCCAAACAAGCCCTAAATAGAGTTGGATATCGATATTAAATTTATCATTTAACTAATTGAGTACATGTAACATGTGTTTACATTTCACCCTATTGCATGGCAGGACGGCTACTTGACTCGGACCTCGTCTTGGTTGTTTAGTCTATAGCCCAGTCTGAGCCAGCCACCTATCAACCATGGCCAATGATTCTTCTGGCTTAAAAGCAGGAGCTGTGTGACCAGCACCCTATAAAACAGTAGAAGAAACAAAAATGAAAAACAGATGATCAAGTCATGACCAATTTAAATTAGGGGAGCTGTATGTCCACGCCCTCCTTTTATTCCTTTTATAGCACTAGTAACCGACCTATTTCGGCCGACGCTAAAAGTCCATTCTGTACTAGTGTAGCCGTACATCTTTTATTGGAATTTAGACCAAATTATTCTTATCATACATAAAAATAATTTGAACTTAAATTTACATGAGGTTATTTGGTTTTAATTACAATAAAGGATGTACACTTATAGTGTACACGTATCAGCTTCCTAAATCTGAAAGTCATATATATATTTTTAAATTTTGATACATGCCTCTCCGGTTTATCATAATTAACTAGATTTACCTTAACCGTTGCAAATGTCATCGAGTAGTTGTCGTGCGAAAAAGTTTCAGTGTAACTACATACACAAAAATCAGGGTACACAAGCGGTAAATGGAAGATCATCATGATTTGAAAAAGTTAAAAATTTGCAAAACCAGAAATCTAAATAAACATTTCAGTTAACCAAACATATACCCTGCTACTTGATTTTTAACAAACCACGGCGTCCAAGTTCTATCAACTCTTAAACCAAGAGTGTGGATCCATTTTCTGGTGCCAATGTATGGAAAAACCAAGTCATGGTCACCACTGCAATTTGCGGGAAACAAACCCTTAACATATGATTGGTATTCTAAAGTATTGCATTAAAATTAACTTATTTGCACACACAACGGAAAGATTTACCTGTATATAAGAGCTCGACAGTTATTTTTGGTCAGGTTTTGATGATAAATGATGCTACTAGCAATATCATATGAGCAAGTATCGGTATCATTTCGATCGATATCATAGTGATCTGTGTTGCACATCACCCACTCTTCTATTGTGCCCTGTTATTCACTAGTGTCAGAAGTAGGGTGACATGTAATTTGTAAACAAAATCTGCACATATATAATCTTAGGAGACTGTGTAACCATATACGTACCTCCCGTATATGAAGAGCTTTCTGAACACTTTTGTCGGTTGTCCAAGCAATAGCACACTGATAATTATCCTCCTTGAAAAAAACCAAAAGAAAAACAGTTATCGGAGAATAAGATCCATATGGGATCTTCCTCTAACACCTTAAAGTTTATGAGATCACGTATATTACTCGACACCATGATTTTGGCGGCTGCTGAGACGAAGGGAGTGAACTTGCAGGATTCCTTTTAGATGATTTTCCATCCCATAGTTGCAGGATAGTTTTGGTTGTCATGCTTGGAACGCAGATCGGTTCCAATATGTGTTGGTCATATAAGTCCTTTAGGCACTGTATAAAAAGAAAAAATCTCATCATTCGTGTACATAATTTTAGAACTAATCTATTTCACGAAGTTATAAATTCAGGCGCGAAGTAAAATGAAATGCTTACCTTGTCAATTTCTGCTAGAGCCTTCAGACATACTCTATTTGCTCGATTCACTTCTATGTATTCACCATTGCAGTTTGCTTTTGCTGACTACGTTCATGGTACAATTTTAAGATTAATGGCCATAACTTGATTATTTATTTTAGTTTCAAAATCTGGTTATTCTGCAAAACATGCCTCAAATAGTTCATCAGATAAGAGTGCAAACTGATGAGCATATGGAATCCTTGCGTTAAAGTCAATGTTTCTATCTGTTAGAGGGTTACCGATCATGTATCCCTGAAAGCAAAGAAAATAAATGAAATTACATCATTTTTAAAACAAACACGAGAAGAAACAATTCATTATAAATTGGTTGTTATTGATTAATAACGACCAGTTGACAT
>PHNY01139435.1:8722-20884 GCA_003724115.2 Anethum foeniculum
CTATTTATTTCAATTTATAGAATTATTTGTCAACTTTTATACAAATTTCTGATTAAATTTTTATTCACATGAAAGTTAGTTTTTTTTATTATTTCTTATACTTGTATTATGATTTCAATATACACACATATAAAAATAATATTGCATTATTTATATTGCTATAACTTTTTTTTCACATTCTTAAAACTTATTTTTAATTTTAATTATTTATATTTATATAAAATTTATCTTAGTTTCTTACCATATGGGATTAGTACGTTGAGAATTTAAATTCAAAATTTTAAAAAATTAACAAAATATGTTACTTTTTTTTTTCTTAATATTAAATATAAAATGTTGACTAAATTATAAAATATTTTTATTTATTTATTATAGTTTTACATGGATAATATCAATTAATCGTCTATATTAAATCTTCTCATGACAGATCACAGAATACGCTGTCTTATTCAATTATTAAGTGGAGTTTTATGGTTAGCATATGTAGTGGAGTTATTTAGTTGTCATTGGACTGTTACGACCAAACCAATATCATACCAAATTATCTCATTTACTCTAATTATATAGAAGGATATAATTTATATAAAAAAATTCAATATTGTAAAAAGAAAAATATCAAACTTATTAAAATTATTGTTACCATAATAATATATATAAAATACTTAGACCAATCTTTAGACCAAATATAACAAACAAATTTATTTACCAAAAAAAAAAATTATTTAGTTATGACGTCATATGTCCCCAGTTGTATCTACTATAAAATCATGCACACGATCGTCAGATACCTGAAAATCAAAGTTAAAACCTTTCCAAATTATTGTTACATAATAATACATATAAAATACTAAGACCAATCTTTAGACTAAATATAACAAACAAATTTATTTACCATAAAAAAATTATTCACAAGATTTATAAAACACTTTAATTCTATCCAAAATTTTACTCCACTAAAAGTTTATATGCCTTTTAACACAACATAAAAACCAAAATTTTACTCCACTAAAAGTTTATATTATTAAATTATAGTCCACATTCTTTTAGTCTAAATACAGTACATTTCATTAATTATCATTTATATAAAATATTCAATATTGTAAAAAGAAAAATATCAAACTTATTAAAATTATTGTTACATAACAATACATATAAAATACTTAGACCAATCTTTAGACTAAATATAACAAACAAATTTATTTACTAAAAAAAATTATTTACTCTATAATTATGATGTCATATGTCCCCAACAGTTGTACCTACTAAAATCATGCACACGACCGCCAGACACCTTAAAATCAAAGTTAAAACCTTTTCAAATTATTGTTACATAATAATACATATAAAATACTAGGACCAATCTTTAGACTAAATATAACAAACAAATTTATTTACCAAAAAAAAAAAATTATTCACAAGATTTATAAAACACTTGTTTTCAAACAAATTTAACGCATGAGTGATTCATATTAAGGTCCATTTAGTTCAAAACAAATGACTACTTAATACACAAGGTTCGACACTCGGTATTCTTCGAAGCGAGCGAGAGAGATAGCTTTACCCCAAGAATAAAATTACAAAATTAATTTTTTTGATATTCTAGCCGACCCAAACCGACCAACCCGACCTAAATTCTAAACGACCCAGCCCGATGAAAATTAAGCCAAACTTTAATCGGGTTAAAAATTATTAAAACCGAATTAAATGGGCTGGGTTAGGGTTTTGCATATAACCCGCCCAAACCGACCCTGGTGGGCACCCCTAATGCAGGCTTACTAATAACTATATCTGTGTATGTAAATTGAGTGTATGTAATGATAACGCAGGCTTACTAACAACAGCTAGCTAGTACTCTATATATAACCAAATTGATGAAAGTCATTGCTAATGAATATTTAAAGAAACTGTACAGTACTATATGAACGGCCTGACCATATACTAAATGATACATTTTATTATTGGGGAAAATATGTAGGGTTACTGAATATAATTAATTTGATGTCATGTATTATATCTATGCACATAGCTAAAAATAATTAAGGTTACCTTCTCTGGTTCAACCTAAAAAAAAAAAAAATTTGATATGGCTCTACTGATTTCAAAATGCAAAAGGCTTATATATTGTAAAATATTGTCATCCAGACATATTCTATAAAAAGTTACGCTCCTAACACCTACTTATTTATTTTCAATTGAGGGTACCAGGAAACATTATAAATGTTTGTTCCAAATATATTCATAGTATGAACTGCCTGGATAGTTGATTATAATTAAGATAAGTATTAATGAAATATTGTCATTGTACATTTATCTTGTCAGATTTTAATGTTACCCTCTATCTGGAGTTTTTCCAGGAGTAGGAATCATATAGTCTTTTAATTGAAGATTAAAAATGTACCTATGGTGTCTATGCACGTATTGGTCATTGCAGACTTGGACAAAAGGATGAAAATGGTATCTTTAAACTCAAACAAAGACACAGACAAGGGGGACAGTTTTGCAGAACAAGCTGCAACGTATTACGAGAAGCGCCCTCAGCTATTAGCTCTACTCCAAGACCTTCACAATGGCTATCTCACCTTAGCTGATCATTACTGCCAAACCCTTGCTAAACATAAGCATCGACATTCATCATCATAATCTTCAATTCTAAGCATTCAGTTGAATTCAGATGAAGAAATATGTTCTCGCAGTGAAGTTGACAATGAGTCAGATGGTGAGAGCTCAGTGTCATTCCAAGCTCCAATTTTGACTTCATCCATGACTCATATAGTCATAACAGATGCTGATCAGATTGTGGCGGAGCTTGTGATCAAGAATGTGGAGTATGAGATAATTGTCGATGAGCTGGATGCATGGAGGAGAGAATAAGTTTAAGGAGCTCTGGAGTAAAATAGATCTCCAGAAAAGCTTGTTGGAAGTTTTGGAATCGGAGAGGTTGATTTTATTAATATTCTGAAGTTTATATTAATATAGATTACTACATCACATAGAACGAACTTTAGTAGAAACTTAACTTTAGTAGAAACTTCAAGTCTCCAAGCAATATTACTCGCCTGCAATATTAAATTTAACTAAGCTCCAATTGTAAACTGATTAATTTTATTAGTCAAGATATTTTAGGAGTGCTAATATTGTTATGTTTCAATCTTATCCGTTTGCTCCCACTAGGACATGAACTAAAATAGAAATTAGCAACTGAATTAGATTAGTTTAATAAGACTACTAACTTTTTAACGTAAGACATGTCTGACCTCAGAGACAAAACTATTGCATCCTTTTCAGTTGGGTGGGTACAGTTTTAATCATCAACAACCAAACGCATGAATCATGTTGATTTTATTAACTTAACCAATCAGATGTTATATATTTATCTTTACATATAATTATAATATGTTAATGATCATTAGACTTCAAATTAATAACGACAGCCTCTGTAAACCAAAGCAATAATTTGGGACCAGTTGGAATAAACTCCTATTGATATTTACTCAAGTCTTATTTTAATGTTAACTATTTAAAATCTGCAAATCTTATAAAATAGTACCAGTTAAAAGACAATTCTAGAAAGGAAAATTCATTTTGGCCGGTGACAAAGATAGAGTTACATACGTATGGTCTATGATTTTTCCAGGCATCCTGGGAGTAGGGCCTCTAGGAAAGCATGTTCTTGACAATATATCAGTCACGTTAGAGTTCCTTAGTTTTTCATCTCCTACTCTGCCCCCAGAAGCTAGATGGCTGCAAACAAAGCAGAAGCTTGTTTCATGTAGCCGAAATCTTATAGAAACTGATCCCTGCAAATAAGATTGTAGCGAGAAGATTTATGATTATGGTGTCCATATTTATTACGTATCATGAAAGCACTCTGATATTTCAAGAATCGTCTTTTATGTTTCATGACAGCACGCGCAGAGTATTTATTTAGCTTATTTCCTAGATATCATATAGATTACTACATCATATAGAACGAATAAAAATCATAATGAGTATCCAGCGCAACTCCTTTGACAAGGATCACTTCTCTTTCATTAAAAGTCAAAAAGTCAACTAGCTAATGAAGAAATAACTAAAACCAGATGTATGAATCATTTATAATTTCTGTCTTCCGAACACCGACCGATAGACGTACAAGATCAAAACTCACAACTTGCACAAAAAACGGAATGACATTATGAAAACTTAAAGGAAATTGGAGATGGAAGAGAAGGATGGCGGGGGTAAGTGTGAATGACAGCATGCAACTTTTTCACAACAAGATTTGTTATGATCAAGGTTGGGGAAAAGAATGAGCCTTCATGCTAAATCATATAGAACGAACTTTAGTAGAAACTTGTAGAGTATGAGCGAATTTTAATGTTCAAAAGAATAATTTACATTTCGATTAATTCTAATCCCAGATACATTCCATCCCACCAATGACGAATATAGGGAATTTGGATATTCTCACAGATTCGTTCCTGAAATTGCAATTGCGTAATATAAAGCGAAGTGTTTCTTTTCCTACCATTGTTTTTTTAGATACAAATCTGAGCGGAACTCACAACAGTCGTTTAATATACAAATACAACCTTTATAACTAACTTACGCGGTAATTAAGTTTACCAAATTTCTATGTTGGTTAAATGTAGAGACCAATGTCTCCTAAGTTCACTTAAACAATATATCAAATACTCATTCATCACACAAATACATATGTGCATTTACATATATATCAAAGAATATATCAAACAATCATTCCTCACACACCTATATATATGCATTTACATTCAAACAGACCCTAATCAAAAATATACATATAGACATACATATACAAACATAGGATTACCTGAAGGTGTTACAATCACAAAAGCCCTAACTTTTGCCAAGTACATATATCCCAATTGGAACACAGTAGAAGAAATCCCTAACTGAAGCCCCAATTCGCCAATCAGTGAAAGAAATTGAACACAGGATGCAATCGAACAAAACACAGTAAAAAATCGGTTAGCAAAGTGCCATAGTGGAACTGGGGAGGGGAATCGACCATATACGAGAGTGTGCACAGAGAGAGGAAGAGAGGAAGTTGGTTCAGTCTGGCTCGTATCATTTTCTTTTGATGAGTATCTCTCTACTTTTTAATTAAAAAACTTGTTAATATTTTAAAAAAATACTATAAAAGATGTGTTTTAATTATATATGAATTATTCGGAACTAGAGATGCACAAAAAATATAGTTTCAAATAATAGTCCAATCCGGAAAATATAAAAAAATTGTTCACAAAAATAGTCCATCGGCTTAATACAACCCATGCCGGCCAAAACATACCACATTTATTTTCTTAAAAAAATTGGCCCGACCCAATTGTGTAAGAGCCCGGATGTAAATTCTAAATTTTTAATAAATTATTAGATAAAATATTAATTTTCAATAAACTCTAAAGTTAATCGAGAAAGGTACATTGTTATATAAATAATTATATTAAAAAAATTAATACTAAAATAATTTGAAAAAATTCATTCTGGCCCGCCCCGATCCACGGGCCTAAACGGGCATACACATTTTAGATTATATCTGACACGTCCTATCTGATTTGAAAAAAAACCCGACCTGAACTGACTTTAAAAAATCCAGATTTTATAAAACTCGGCCCGATCCGGCTTTTATGCATCTTTAAACGAGATGATTTTAAATTTTTGTTTAACAATAAAAAATTAATGTCCAATTTTTTTCAAAAAAGATGTTTTTAAATATAATACCTCTCATAAAAATATTTTTGTTCTTTCTTTTTTATCACTAAAATGAAATTAATTAATTAATTTTTTTAATAATATAAATTTATAATTTGTAAGCAACTTTTTAATTATTAGAAGATTGTGTCTAGAAATATCAAAATGCATGTTAATTGCACTGATCAGAATATTAAGAACATGAAAACAGCCTACAACATCGGCACTCCTAAGGGCGACACTAAAAGTACAACCTACAGCATCGGCATTCATAAGCCCGGCACTATAACCACAACTTATAGCATCGGTTCCTTATATCTGACACTATAAACACAACTTATAGCGTCGGTTCCTTATACCTGACACTATAAACATACCTTATAGCGTCGGTTCCTTATACCCGACACTTTAAACACAATTTATAGCGTCGGTTTCTCATACCCGACACTATAAACAGAACTTACAGCGTCGGTTCTTTATACCCGACACCTTAAGCACAACCTATAGTGTCGGCATTCTAAAGCCCGACGCTATAAAACAATTTAAAGCATCGATTTTTTGATGACCGACGCTTTTTACCACTAAAAGCGTCAGTTAAGTAAACAACCGACACCATAGACCCATAAGAAATGACAATATGCGTCGGTCAAAAGTATAACCGATGCCAAAAACCAGTATAGGCGTCGCTTCCCTATACAACCGACGCTAAAAGCGCGACACAGAAAATCATTTTTGTACTAGTGCAAAGTTACGGAGATAGATGATGATGGCCTCATACAGCACAATGCCTTTGACCTCTATGATGTGTCAGATGCTAAGAATCTCAAAAAAGATGATTTGTTTCTCATAGGTCAACTTTCTACATATTGTGACAGGTACTATGTTTATGCACACAGTTTACATCTAACATTTTTCTTTTCATAGACATTGTAGGTGTAATAAAGGATGTTCAACCCCTGTAACAATTTACAAATAGACATGACCATGACCAGGCTAAAATAAAATTCAAGGTCACTGATGGAAGGTACATAATATCTCCCACTACTATCAAAAAATGATTTCTTGCAATTATACTACCATCATTCATTTACAGTGTTTTAAAATTTTATATTGAATAGTTCATTTGTGGAAATAATATTCTGGGATAATCTGGTCGAGGAATTTGATGCATGTAGAAATGAGATCGCAACACAACCCCCAATAATTATCATAGCAAGCATTGGGGTAAACAGAAACTCAGGTACATTTACTCCCACAAAAAAAAAACCCCATCATCAACTATATTTAAACATATGCATGAAATAAAAAAATTCATTTTATTTACAATGTGTATTCTATTTTAATACTTATGCATCTTTCTATTAAAGTTTTAATTTTTTTATTTGTCTAACAACATACACATATAATTTGTCTAGCCATGCATCTACAAGATTTTACATAAATCATGACCATCACAGTGTACACAAACTACAGAGAAGGTATTTTAAAAACATACTTTTATATCTTTTACACACTATTATTTATATAGATAATAAAAATATATTCTTATACAGGGTAGATTCTACAAGTTTCTACACGGATGAAGAAATAGAGGAAGATGCGGAACCACAAATAGAACGTGTATCAAGTTTAAGAGAATTAAGGAACAACCCATCTGACTACACTAAGGTATTCCATTTTAGAGTATATAGTAATATAACCAAATATCAAATATTATATATTATATAATGTCTATGTAACCACCACCCTAGTTGTCTTTTTTTCAAAAGTCACGGGTCATTTGCCACTTAATTATTAATAAGGTGGAGACTAATGATGTTTGGTTTTATCATGTCTGTACATCATGCCAAAAGGAAGTGACCCTTGAATATTTAAAATATAGATGTCACATATGTGCTCGCAATGTACCATTCCCCGATAAGAGGGTATGTCAATACTGTACAAATAACTACCTACATACCATTGTCTTACCTTAAACGTTGTTTATAATATATGTAGATTCCCAGTTTGTGCAATAGTATATGATACCTCTGCGAGTGCTGGCCTAATATTAAATGACAGGGAAGTAAGAAATGTTACTGGTCTTACCGTATTTGATATCATCACCAATCAACTAAAGGTATGTCAACCTATACTCTTATAGTAATAACCATTTTTTTTCCTTAAAATATTTTACACCTTACTTTATTCACTAGACGGGAGAGACCAATTGCTTTCCAAGAGAATTACTATTATTGGAGGGAAAATCATACAAAGTGACGATTGACCTAAACGATAATAATATTACCAAGTGCTCAACACTATATACTGCCGTAGATATAAATATGCTAGAATATAGCATACACCAATCCACAAAAGAAAGTTCAGTTGAACATGAAGAAGTTTTTTCTAACATGCAGGTATGTCCAAACCTAATTGTTCCCAGTTTAATGCTATAATACTTCCCCTCATAACTCACTTTTAACACTAAGGGATATGTGATTACAAATTTCCTAATAGTTGCTACTCTTTATATTACGCAGGAAACAATACCAAGAACAAAGGATGTAAAAAGAAAAAGGGGAAGACGGCCCAAAGTAGTTGTCTCAGATGATGATGAAGAAGAATGTAAAAATTCTCCCATGTTGAGACGTTTAAAAAAAAGAAAAGGTATGACCTTACGTCAAAAAAAAAAAACCTCTTTCACTAAAGCATATTTACTCATTCAACACTAGAAGATGTACCAACAGGAAAAATGTGGAATGAATGAGCCCAGAAATTGTGGCACAACTGCCCGTTTTATATATTTGTCACATAATAATGCATAAATTATATTGTCCATATTTGTATTTTGTTCTGTAATAATACGTTTGCCTATATGTATGCTGCTCTAGGCCTTCTTATATTTCATTTATTTCATTTAATAGACTATAAACAAACCCACAAAAGAAAGTTCAGATGTACATGAAGAAGTTTTGTCTAACATGTAGGTATGTCTGAAATCTAATTGTTCCACAATAAATGCTACAATACTTCCCCCACATAACTCACTTTCAACATTGATGGTTATAGGTGTTTACAAAATCCTAATAGTTGCTACTATTTATATTATGCAGGAAACAACAAGGATGTGAAAAGAAAAAGGGGAAGAAGGCCCAAAGTAGTTGTCTCAGATGATGATGATAAAGAATGTAAAAAATCCCCCAAGTTGAAGCGTTTAAAAAAGGAAAGGTATAACCTTACGTCCAAAAAGTCTCTTTCACTAAAGCATATTTATAATTTAACACCAAAAGATGTACGAGCAGGGACAAAACGTGAAATGAGCCCGGAACATATGGCATAACTCTCCGTTGTAAATATTTGTCATAGAAAAGTGGACAAAATATATTGTACATATTTGTTGTTTGTGGAACATGTAGCATAGCTCTCTGTTCTAAATATTTGTCATAGAACAATGCACAAAATATACTGTACATATTTGTATTCTGTGTTGTAAATAATATCTTCGCCTATGCTACTGGGTGTTCTTCTATTTCATGTATTTCTATCAAGTATAACCTAAACATATTACAAACAATATGTTGCTGAGATAATTGAAACTTACCAATCCTATTAAACACTTAAATTACTAAAAAAATGACTAATAAAAAATACACCACTATTATGGTTCACCCATTATAATACATTAAATCTATATTATTATATATAGTACCGCAATATAGGGGTTCAATGAGCAAATTTAATCATAAATGCTCTAATTAATATTCATAAAGTATTCATTTCAACCATTAATACTCATTCATTATTACACAATTAAGGCTTATATTTATATCTGAATCATTATTATATAATAAACTTTTATAATTAGTATTTCCATTAATATTTATTAAATATTCTTCTCATAAATATGTATTCATAATTACATATTTAATACCTATATCTATGTTTAACTCAGAATTATATTAAAATACACTTAAATTATATGTCTTCATTAATATCCTTAAAAAATTAAATTACTTCATAAATATTTACATATTTCATACTTATAGTCATATATAACTCTTCATAATAATAATAGTTTCAAATCAGTATATAAATATATTTTTGCATTAATATTTAGTGATAGTTACTTAAGTAATAATTTTAAAAAAAATCTAACTCTTTCTAAAATTATTTCAAAATACACACACAGATATTTATACACACACATATACATGAGTGTTATTTTAGAGAGAATATTATATATAATCATAATATTATATATAATCATAATATTTATATCTATCTCGTTATTTAATTACTCCCACCGTCCCACTCATTTCTTTACAATCTTTTTCCAATGCTTGGCACGCATTTTAAGACTACTATAATATATAGTTATGTAATTTATTTTAAAAATTTTCTTTTCTTGTAAAAAAATTTAAACATTCTATTTTTATTTAGAACAAAAAATATTTAAAAAAATTTAGAAAACTATATTTTATAGGAGCCTTAAAATGCGTGCTGAGCCCCCGTCCCCCAATGTAAAGAATTGGGTGGGAAGGATGAAGTATAAAATTAGAAATGAATTGATGTTATGATGTAAAATTATGTATATAGCCAAATGTTACAATAAAACATTTTATTGTATTCCTTTATAATTATGTTGTGTTACACGATATTGTGTTCTATGATATAATTTTACCATCCATTTTATTAATATATTTAGATAGAGACGATATATTTTATCATGTGTTTTTAAGAAGAAAAAGCACACTACATATATAATGAAACTTCAAAATCTTTTGATTTCGAACTAATTGTATATGATTGTTTTGTTCACAGTTATAATATGAAGGAAAATTTTTATTACTAGTCAACTTCAAAATAATATTTTTCATGTATGCATGCAAAATTTGTAAAAAATGACACGTTTATAGGACAACTAACCTATAAAATAATTTTTATTTTAAACTACTAAATAAACTCTTTATTTCGACATATATTAAATATGAAGTACAATTTATTTATTTATTTATTCAAATTTAGATCATTCATGTGCATTACACCTGTTAAATGAGAAATAATATTCTTCGATTCTAATGGGCAGGATCGGATCGGGGTCAGCCAGGTAGGTTGAATGCCCATCCCTATAGGCTATATGCAAATATTTACTATTTACACTTCAATATTAAGTATTTTATAACATGATGCATCTTCCCCAGCCATAGTTGGATGGGATACAGTAGCCGTAATGTTTCATTACGGTAGCACTCTCTTACCGCAATGTTTTATTGCGCCAGCCACAGTGAAACATTACGGCAGCTGTATCCCGTCCAACGTTGGCTGAGGAACAATTCTCTTATAACATATATTATATGAGAGAGAACATTATATAAAGTCATAATACATATATCTATCTCGTTATTCAATTATAAAATTAGAAATGAAATGATGTTGTGATGTATAATTATGTGTATAAATAAACGTTACAACATAACAATTTATAGCATTCCGTAAAGTTACATTGTGTTGCATGATTTTATGTTATACAATAAAGACGATATTTTTTATAATATTTTTTAAAATAAAACACATTATATATAATGAAACTCAAACTAATTGCATATGATAGTGTTGTTGACAGTTATAATATGAAGGGAGATACTTATTACCAGTCAACTTTAAAAAAAAAAATCATGTATGCATACGAAATCTATTCAAAATGATATGTTTATACCATAACTAGCCCAAAATATAGTTTTTATTCCAGACTACTTAACAAACTATTCTTTTTGATATTTATTAAATATGAAGTAATTTATTCTCCGAAAAAAAGTAATTTATTTATTTATCCAAATTTGGATCACGCCCGTGCATTGCACGTGTTAAATAAGAAATAATATTTTCTGATCCGACCAAGACGGGGATCTGATCGGGGTCAGGCGGGGCAGTGAGAATGTTCATCCTATATGCACATATGTACTATTTACACTTCATTATTAAATATTTTTTAACATATATCATATATCACATCACACCTTACTATTAAAATTTTTATGCATCTATATTTTATATTAAATATAATATTATAGCATATATATCACATATCAGGTCACACTTCACTATTAAAAAATTTATACATCTATACTTTATATAATAGCATACGGGTTCAATAAGAAAACTACTCATTTCCCCTGTACTGATTTATAAACATTTACTAATAATAACTATCGTATTTTGTATGACTCGTCAATCACATTTATAACACATAAATACACAGCAAAATTTCGAAAAACTAATCACTTATTTATATTTATAGTGTTTTTGTGCATTAATGTATATCATATATAGATAATCTCTTGAATTTATTTATAACTATCGTATTTTGTGTGACTCGTCAATCACATTTTTAACACATAAATACACAACAAAATTTCGAAAAACTAATCACTTATTTATATTTATAGTGTTTTTGTGCATTAATGTATATCA